>JACDJE010000083.1:0-74412 GCA_016647715.1 Pavo muticus
TGGAAGGGGTGGAGCCAGGCTCCACCTCTCCTAGACCCCATTTAAGGGCTGACTTCCACAAAGGAAGGATCTCTTCCTGGAGATCGCTCCTTCTGGAGTCTTGCGAGCCTACAACACCGGTGAGCACCTTTCCTTTGTTTGACTATTCTTACTAGCCTGACTTCTCTATATACCTGTTAACCTTACAACCTGTTAACCTTACACATGAGGCAAACAAGGCAGGAATACTCAGTAGTCAGGTGTTTTGATTTTTCTGCTGTCCTTACCTAGATTTCTTAGTAGAAAATTGAAGAATTTAATCTGCTTTATGTGTATTTTCAGTATAGCTAACATGTTAATTACCCAAAGCAGCTGCCTCTGCCTGCCCCCATATATGCTGCATGACTTCTTTTTTAAGTGAAGAGAAAACCCTAAGAATTTAAGGCCATGAGTAGTTTGCAATGTACAACTTTTTACAGTTTGCAAAGGGCTTCTGTTAAACTATTTTGCTGTGCTTTATCCCAGCGATCGTGTAGACAGCAACACGTTTTTGTATTTATGCAGTTTGTTTTACTATGCTAGCTCTGTTACTGGAATACAGGAATTTGCTGATTCATGCAGTGATGTTTCGCAGCATCCATTTTCACACTGTACTTGGTTAGGAAAACCATGTGGCTTTGCACCCCTGGGAAGCTTTGCTCATAGCTCCCAAATCAAGAGCTATGAAATGGCTAGAATTGTCTACAGACTGTTTAGTCACTGGAGGCAAGATTTAATGAAACTGTTGACTGTTGTATTTGTAGAAGCCATTGTAAGCAATGCTACACATTATTTCTTGTACTAAATGAGTGTCTAGGCTTTAGAAGTAGTCTTAAGTGTTTGTTGAATTATGTCTGCACGCACTTATAATGCATAGATAAAAATACGTATAAAATGCAATACAAACATCTCTATATAAATGTGTTTAAGTTACATAACTCACTCTGAAAGTAATGCCTCTTATTTATTTCCATGGTAACTAAAATAAATATAAAGAGCACAATAACACAGAGCAAATTCTCAGCTACAAAATGCTATTTTTCAGCACAGCCACCTTCATTAGCTGTGCGCTTTTGCCAGCAATGGAGAAGAGTCCGCATGCTGTGCGAGTCAAAATCTGCACCACTGGAGGTAATTGACTGTTTCTGTTGCCACTGCTGAAATGCACCACCCAATGCCTCACCGTGCCCACATCCACTGTTTGGTCTCCATGAACGTTCAGCAAGCACCAGTGAACGTCAGTGGGTGCGGTGTTTTCTTCATGGAAGAATTCAGTGACGCACCTTTGCACCTTATGCACTTCCACATCAGACACCGTTCTGTCAGACCGCCCCTCTGCTGCCGTCTGTCACAGAGCAACATGTAATGAGATATTGGTGGGAACGTTCAACCTCTGCTGCCACACCACCCACATCTGCCTTAGACATCATGGGCTAACAATAAAATAGAGGGCATTACTTTCAGAGCAGCCCTTGTATAAACAATTAAAATAGTTCCTGAAAGGTGTATAGGCTAATGGAAACTGGATGCAGTCTCAATATAAAATAGAATAGAAATACCTTAGAAAAAAAGCAACCCATAGTTCTGATGTCTTGAAGAGAATAATTTTAAACGAAATGAATGGCAGGACCGATATTGATGTTGAAGAACTTTTGTGTCTGCTTTCTCACTGGATCCTCTGTTACAAGTGAACAGGAGATGCATTGTCCTAAAGATGTGGGAGGACTTTTATCTGATTGTTACTAAAGACTCTAACACTCTTTCCGTGCAAAGCCAGTACCCATTCTGAGAAACAGGATGTTTTGCCATGGACTTTCCTGGAAAAAGAAAAAAAAAAAAAAAAAAAAAAAAAAAAAAAAACCAACAAAACCAAACACTCTTCTGTAACATTTTCTTTCTGCTGGGGCTTAGTTTCTAAGCTTTTTTTCCTAAATCTGAATTATCAAAGCAATTAACTAATAATTAACATTAACAGTTATATTTGTATATCCGTATTATCACACTTCACCTGTGCTGCCAAAACAGTAAGGGGTGACCACACACCAAACATCTTGAGGAGGCTGATAATACCAGGGAAACAAAGTGAGGAGACACGGCACTTAACATACCAGTTCACCACTATCAAAACTGAGATGCTGTACTCTTGCACCCCCTACCAGCTGCTTCTTTCCTTGCCTCAGAGTACTTTTTCACTGCTTACTTTGTGGCAGCCGTAATGCTCAATCCTTGTCTGTTTGAGATTGAGTTGTTTTTGGATGGGATCCGAGTGTTGCTGACAGTGAAGTAAATAGCCTTGTTGAGACATCAAGTGAGCACCAGAGCTGTTAGGTTAGGCGGGATGGTGCAGACAGATGAAAGAGCTGAGGGAGGGGGGCGGGGAAAGACATGGTTTCCCTTTCGGGTACTAAATATAGTACAAGATTCTAGGTTCTCTCATAAAACCTTAAATTCACTGTCACATATGTTCTATAGAAGTTAATTATTTTAGCAAGTTGATGCGAAGGGTGCTTAAATCCATAGGAGTTAGGAAACTGAAGATTTTCTCATGTATAACACCCAATCTGAGAGGCTCTATTCAGTTCTGAAGTAAATTTTCCCCAATCTTCAGTTTTTCTGGCTAGTTCTCAGGAAAAGGTAGAAATCTTATCCAAGTGTCAGATTTGGTCGGTAGCCAATGTTTTATAGAAATATGCGTGTAGAAAACAGGGGAGAGAGTTTACCTTGAAAAAAGCATGGGTGATAGTTACATCTCTGAAAAGTCCACCTTTTAGTAGAGAGGGTCTTGTATGCTGTTTTCTTATTTGGAAGACTCTGCTTGTGTATACTTCTAGTGTCTCATTTAGTTTTCACTTGGGTTTTTATTGGCTGACTTTGAAAAGAAAAACAGAATGACTGCAGTCTGTGATCCTTACATTCCTGAGGTGTGTCCTTTTATCTTCTCAGGGGTGGTTTTGCATTATCATGCCAGCTCCTTTCTTGGCCTTTTAACAGCCTACTCTAAGTTACAGCTCATTTACTGAGATTTCTATTTCTCAGCTAATAAGCAATTTTAACTTCTTGTTTGCAGGTGACTTCTTTACAGCACAATAATGGAGTTTGTGGTATGAAACTTGATTCCCTCCTGAGCTTTACAAGGCGGTCTTGTTCTTCAAAACAGTTGATTTATTCTAACCAAACTTTTTGGAGACAAACTGCCATTACCTCAGTTTTAGAGGTGCAAAAACTGAGGCATGTAAAAATATGAATTAAAAGAAATACTGTTTCTGTGAACAGTTTGTCACCACTGTTTCTTGTTTCTTTGGAGTATGTAGTGTTATAAAACCACTGCATTATACAATAGCATACTCAAAGAACGGTTTCCATTGATTTCAATTACTCCCGTCATGCATAAACAGCACTCATTTAGTGATCGCTAGCAAAAATTGCTTTGAGTGGCTTGCTGTTGTATAAGAACTTTGTAGGTCAGAGATAGCATCTAATTCCTTAGGGCAGGTTTCAACTGCCTTAGACAAGAAATCATCCATTCTGTTTCTACTAACTTTTAATTCTTTTAGTTACCTAGCTTAGCCCGTGTAATGTAACAGGTATATTTGGTTGAGGCAAAGAAGGTTAAAAAAAAATCTGAAGTGGGAGATGGAAAACATTACAAGAAAGATGAAAAAAGAAGCTAGGCATCATTAAAGCAAGTGTTTCATGCATGCACATCAGGGAATCTGAAGAAGACTTACAAGGTCCTAAAGTTATCTCTGGAAATAGCAGGCTGAATCCTGTCACATATAGAGCGAAGTTGCTAAAACTAAGTACAGTGACAGTCATGGCAGCTGCACTCCTATGTGCCAACATTGAACTGTACTTGAATTTTCACTCTCACTCCATGGTGGGAATACACCTGCACCCTTTTGTTTTCTGTAACAAATGAAGCAGTGGAATCTAGAATGTCTTCTGTAACGATTCTAGCACAGAGCAACTCCAAACCGTGCAGCCAGATAGGGGCTCTAAGTGCACTGAAATTCTTTTCCTTTCAATCCTCATCATCCCCTCTCATTCCCGCCTGCAGTTCTGGTTCTCTCTGCTCGTGAGGATACTTCTATGTCTTGGGTTGTCTTTTGCTTTAGTTATGTTTATGAACATTTTAGAAGTTCTAAGTCTCGTTTTGATGTTGCAGGATGAAATTTTTCAGTGAATAAGTCAGCTGTGCCTTGTGTACAGACTTCTATCACCTGGAGACTCTTATGAGAGCTGTTCATTGTTGACAAAATTGATGTTGGTGGTGGTTTAGAACAGCCTGTAGATTTTGCAGAAGCCAAACAGTAGTTTGGCTTCTGTTTAATTAGTTCTCAGCCTGCATACAGAATCTATAAAAATCAATTTATTTCAAGCAGTTGCAAACAGAATGGAAGGAAATGTTTCTATCCATAACTCAATTCACAAAGGACATTTGGATCAAACAGTTATTTTTATCTGGCTATTTATAGTGACTAACTGTTCTATTTAATGTGTCTTGCAGGAGTGGTTTATGGAATAATGGCTGAATCCGGTCCTAATGGAAATGTATGGAACTCTGCTGGCCACATTCAGTTATAGCAGGTCTGGAACAGGGCCATTCAACTCAGTAGATTAGTGCAGGATGTAAATTGGTGTTGAATTTGATTCACTATGGTTATTGGCTGTGTGAATATGAAGAAAACAGAGTCTTGTGGGAAAAAAAAATCAAAAACTAAAATTCAAAAGCAGTATTTCCATTGGGTATTTCTTCAGTAGGTGTTCTATGAAGTGTTAATAATAACCAATTAATTCTCTGAATGCAGCACATGCACTTTTTTTTAAACAAGGTTTTGAGTGCTTGTGAAAATAGGCTCCTTTAAGCTCTTTACAAGACACTGAATGTTCAGTCTGGTTTTTAATGCTTGTTTTTTTTGTTGGGTTTTGTTTGTTTGTTTCTCTTCCTGGGAACATGAGGTAGGATGGGCTTTTGAGTTTGCTGTGTGTAGCGATGATTTGGACCAGCCCTGCCGCTGATACGCATTATGGATCCAGATCATACTACTTCAACACCGTATTTTAACATGTAAAAGGATGCTTTTGTCAGGCACAGAGTGTATGTGTAGCAAATGTATTTATATGTACATGCATTTCTGAGGACCTGAAGCCTCACTTCTTCCTTCTATCTAAATCACTGAATCACAGAATCGTAGCTGTTGGAAGAGACCTCTGGAGGTCCTCTAGTCCAACCTCCCTGCTAAAGCAGGTTCCCTACCAAAGGTTACACAGGAAAACGTCATATTTATAAGAATTGATAAAATCCCTTCTCAGTCTTCTGGGAGACCTGGGACCTGGAGCCTTTCCTCATAAGGGAGGTGCTCCAGCCCCCCATTAAATTTGTGACCCTCTGCTAGACTCTCTCTAGCAGTTTCCTGTCTTTCTTGAATCGAGCAGCCCAGAGTCGAGTGCAATTCTCCAGATGTTGTCTCACTGGGGCAGAGTGGAGGGGGAAGATCACCTCCCTTGCCCTGCTGGCCATGTTCGTTTTAATGCACCCCATCAAATAGTCTTTCATCTACAAGCTCGTGTACCTTTATTAAGTTGGACTGATCATTGCCTTAGGTGTAATATTTCAGGGAGATTGTAGAAATTCGTGAGAAAATGATGGAGCAACTTTTATTGTTGCTTTTGTTTGAGCAAGAAAAAAATGATATTACTCTTATGTAACGTGTAACTGTATGCCTACGCAGTCAGTACTCTGTATGTGGGATCAGGATCTATCCAATGGCATTCAAGATTTAAAAAAAAAAGATGATTACTGCACCATTTTTAATGAAAGAACATAGAACATCTTTGCAGACAAGTAATAATAGTTTTTATTTTGCTGTATTTTTAAAGAAAATTGTCAACAGCTGTGATGTAAAATTGGTTATTTCCTGGCAGTTAACACTCAAATTTCCCATAGTGAGATTTGTTTTCCTAGCAAATTGATGCCTCGGTACCCTAGGATTAAACTTCTAAATCATTTTAATGAAATGCTTATGTTTCCATCTTTAATTGTTGAAGTCAGAAAGAGAACAAAACTACATAACTGCAAATGAGATTGGATTTCAATTTAAAGAGAAAGCTGTTTTCTTAAGTAAGTCCGACAGCTCCTGGGAGCCAGAATCATGTTCTGAAGATAATAACTTTCAACAAAAAACCAACAAAACAAAAAAAGCCAGCAAGCTCAAGTGATGTGTACTTATAAAAAGGAAAACCATTCTGATTGAAGAGTTGTCTTTAGAGATCATTATACTTCCACAGTAAAATAAGCCTCAGCTTGAATCCAACACTTTCGTAGCTTCGATTGTCCTAGCATTGCACCCTTATCAGTTGTGATGCTAATTATTTCCCCTTTGACCATATCATCTGATTCTGATGATACCAAAGCAAACTTGAGAGATTCACCATATAATTATTGAACAATTGATGTCACCCCGTGGCAAGGTTTACTTTTTTTCTCCTGTTGAATTCTATTGTTAAAGTGCAGTACAAGTCCTTCTGTATAGTGACTCTAAGTGGCATCTCTTCTGTAAATGCTGTGCATGCTTATTTCTTTCATGAAGCAAAGGAAAAAAAAACACTTGATATTATGAATGTGGCTTTTTACACTCTGGCTTAACCTTCAGTAAATGAAAAATACAAGGTCAGAAGGCAGTTATGCTAGAAAATATTCACCTGGATTGCTGTATTGATTTTTTTTTTTAAGTGAAAGCCTGTAGCGTACGCTTACGAAATGCATTCGTTAGCCCTAATGGCACGCTTCAAACATGAGTGCCCTGGCAGTCTTTTGCTTTGTTGCTCTCCTTTTCACGTTTCCTAAAAAGTAAACTGTTCCTTTTTTTGTTGTTTTTTGGGAACGTGAATGATAAATGTGGTTGTATGTGAGGAGGTAACTTTCATCTTACACTGCTATTGCTTTTCTGAGGGGAAAAAACCACAACCCAGAGAATTGGGGGGGGAAAAAATGAAGCAGAGAATGAGAAGCTTTAATTAACTGCTCTTACAATGCCAATAGATTCATGTATTTGAGAAACTAGCAGGACCTTTGGGAGAAAACATGGATTCTCGTTTCATATTTATAGCCATTGAAATATTTCCGGATAGTATAAATAAAACTTAAGTAGAAAACAGTTGACATTTGTATTCATCTTTGAAGCCTTTAGATGGTAGGGTAGAGAAGTCTGTAGGCGCACCTAGTGACCAGCGAAAGCCATTAGGAAATGCCTATGGATGTTTTGAGCAGAAGTAAAACCAGGAATATACAGAAAAAGTTGTTTCTGTTGCAACGTAGGCACTGAGATCTTACACAAGTTGGAAGTATTATTGGGCCTGATGTGAAGCCCTTAAAATCACTGGTGTTTTTTTCTTGGATTTTAAAGGTCTTCAGGTCAGTGAAAACTTCAGTCTCCTGTCTTATTTGAATTGCAGATCGCCATCAGCCAAATGCTTTCCTAGCATTGCTGAAACATTGTTTCAACACTGATTTGTAGGAGAAAGAAACCACTTGCTGAATCACCCAGACCGCTTCCTGAGCACTTGAATTTTACGGGAAAAAGAGAATAGTCATAGGATATTGAAAACAATGGGCTCGGCAGCTCTTTGCTGGGGGAAATCTGACAATAATGGCTTTTGATTTAGAAACGTATGTAAAAATAATGTATCTTTCTATAGGAAATCTAAGAAATGAAGGAAAATGTTACTGACGTTTCTTCTGCTATTTTCCCTGTTTTTCTATAGAGTCAAATTTATGATATGAGAGTTCCTATCAGATATCTAACTGTGCATCTGACACGTGCAACTCCCAAATGCTGCCCTTAAATATGAATACTTTTTACTTTTTCTGAGAGAAGGAAACAGTGAGTACCTGAAACAGCTTAATAGCAGGATTCCTTTTTTACCTCATTTGAGGTTATATTCTCTGGAAAATGTGAAATAAATTAATGGAAGAAATCCAGAACTATATTGTCTGTATCCATTTATAAAAAATGCTTGTCTAATCTCAGATGAGATGTGGACCAAATAGCAGATTGTCAAAGACCGATTAAATGTTTTGATAATTTAGTTAGGAATTGGCTATAAATACTGAGAATTGTAATTTTTACCACTGAATGTTAGATGTTATGCATTTGTGAGAAAAAGGGAATATGGAAACACTGTTTGTGCTGATATAAACCAATTAGGTTATGCAAAGGCTTGAGTTATAATCTGGTGATCAGCTAAAGCAGTCAGTGACTGGAGCAGTTTTCATGGCTATCAGAAATCACTGAACAGTGAAGAAGGGCCTAGTCCTGAGAAGTACGATCAGCTGTTTGTTGTTCTGTTGGTTTTTAGGATAACCTGAGATTCCTGAGTACGTACTCAGCCCTTGATACCTATATCTGATCTAGGCTTAATTCATTTTCATATGCCTGCGATCTCTAAGAACATGTAAATTCTTCATGTGCTGGTGGGCACAGTAGAAAGACATTCAAATGAAATCCCTAGACCTGGAAGTCCTCATTCACATGCCTACTCTACCTCTGTACAAGACAAGAACATAATGTCATATTTGTTCATTCTAGGTGTCACTGAAATCCATAAGTACAGTATCAAGCCTGTAATGTCTCTTCAGTGGATATAGCCATGCAATAGACCAAAATATTTTCACATTTATACAGAAAGAAACAAAAGAAGATACTGAACCTTTCTTGGAGTGGTGGTACAGGTGTCATCTGTATCCAATGCTAGAATCTCTAGGGGAAAATGAGTGATCTTCTCTTAAGTAAACATGTATCTGCCTGCTTTTTCTCACACTATGATGGATAGCTAAAGGAAATAAACTGACTCAGCAATGGTACTTTGAGTCTCCTTTCTCTTCTCCTGCTACTTCTGCCAGTTCAGAATTAGTAGATAGTCTGATTAAAATCTGTCTAGATACAAACTGTAACACTGATTAAATGGATCATTTTGCCAAGGGAGATATAGCTGAATTGTCCATTTTTCATTCAAGTGCTTAAACTTAGGGGAGTAGCTTCCAGCTCTAAATATATTGAATAACCAGTAACCTGATGAAGAGAGTCTGAACACAGATATACATTTCTTATTAGATGAATGGAGTTGCTTGACTAAACTAAGAACAACATAAAAATGGTGCTGTTTAGATTCTTTTAAAATGAGTTCGGTATAATTCCATGTGACAAGGTGTTGATTAAACACAACGAAAATTCAAGGTACCCATGTTAAAGTATTTGTACAGCTTTCTTAGTGTTCTGATATGCAAAAGCGGTGAATGAGTAATTGGATAGAAAAAAAAAAGGCAGAGTCCTCAGAAAAGAATTAACTTTCATTCTTAGTTGAATAGAAGTCACATCCCATAGGAATCAGGAGGTGAACCACCTTCATTCCTCTTTGTAAAATGATCATGACGTAAAAGTAAAGCAGAAAGCTTCAACAACAGAAGAAATCGTGCATGCATAATTTAAAAGCACTGTTTTGCTAGGTGGAATACATTTTACATAGGAAATAATTCCTTTGAAAATATAAGGAAATATTTACATTTTGCACCTGTAGTTGTTTATTTCAGATAGTATTCATTCTAGTTTTCTTAAATATATAACAGCATATAATGTATTATAAGTGAATTAAATAGATGTATTTGTGTTTATTAGTCATGGGGTTTTAAGTGGTTCTCCAGATTTATAACAGCTTTAAAATGGATTTATGGAATTTTAATGCCAAAAGAGATGGTTATGGCTATCTAGTTTGGCCATAGACTGTTTCCACTGGGGATTCCTCTTTGACTCTGACTTGTGGCTGAACTACAGTAAATTCTATGGAAAGATAGTAGTAACAGAATATTTGCCCGTTACAGCAGATTTAAAGCACCTTACATGTTTTTCACATGCCTGGTTATTTCCATTATTTCTTCTACTGAATATTGGAATACATATGAAGGCTCGGGGTTTATGTCATAATTGTTTTACTTATTTATGGATATTGCAGTTTTTAGCATAGAATAGTAAATTATTTGCTCAGACAAAATTAGTAACAAAATCCCTTATGTATGTTGATTCTGGCCTCACTCAGTCTCTCTCCTCAAAATATCATTGTAATTAAAGTTATTTAGTTAATATTTAAGTAGTTTTTAAGGGATTGAACAAGTGGACAAACTACCTGAAGGGAAATCCATCTTGAAATAGCATAAAATGGGGAAAAACAAAAACAAAACCAACTTGCCTCATATTAAGGAGGATGTAGCATAGACGCTTTCGGGCTTTTAGGGGTAGCAAAGAAAGCAAAGAATGTCAGAGCTGGACATAAACTGTACTTGTTAATAATTGTGTGGCAGCGATTTATCCAGCAGTGTTTGAAACTATTCAGTGTCTTACACTTCTGGTGGTTTTTGCCAAGAATATCAAGGAAGCCTTAGAGATTAGTGCAAGTCTGATTGTCAGAGATACAGGAAATGGGAGAAATGGAATTCATCTGGCAAGATTTTGGTAGGAAAATGCTCAGATTTTTGAAATGCTTCTTACAGTAAAGAGAAGATAGAACAGCTGTTCAAAGTAGTATCTCTTTAAGGATGAAGTTCAAGAAGGAATCAGAATTGTGAGATGATGTTATTGCTCTTTACATTATTGCTCAGTTACACTGAGAAGTAACACTTTGTTTTGCAGTGGTACTAGGAGGGGACAGTATTGTGTTATGCTTGAGTTTAACATGTCACTGATCACTGTGGTGGGCTTCTCCCCATGTTGTTTCATGTATCAACCAGAGGGGGGGGAAGGCAGCCTGACATTAGTATTATGGGCAATACCTAATGCCATAAGTTTCTTATGTAACTTTTCATTAACGTGGGGCATGAATGCATTTAGTTTTATGAATGGTGTTCCTTGAAGTGCGGAGATAATTGGAAACAGCCATGGTGACAAACAGCTTTGGACTTGTTTTTAGTTTTATTTTTAGCACTGGTTTTGGCCTCTTAAGAAGATCAGCAGCTTATCTTTACACTTCTGTTCAAGTCAGGAGAGGAACGTTAGCATGTGTTAGAGTCATGTTGTCCTGTAACCACTTTCCTTAAAGATAAAGAACCTACTCCTACACGTGTTTGACTGACCATCTTCCTTCTGAGGCTTAGGCCTGTGTTCCTTGGCCTGAGAGACTGAGATTAGGGCTTCAAATTGTTTTTACATTTGAAATATGTCCATGTGATTATGTGTAAAGGGTTTACAGAATGAGACGTCTGCACAAAATAGTTAATTTAGTAGCAGAAGTCCTATACAAAATGGTCATTACTGGTTAAGCTGTAACCCAGAATACTGAGGAGACAGTGTTACTTGCGTCTCCAAAAATGAATTAGCAGTTCGTGCCTCACTAAGAGATCAATAAATGTTGTGATGCAATAGAATTAATTTATTTCCCCTCCGCCGCAGCCAGTGAAAAGAGAAATTTCCCTCAGTAATGCTTCTTGTATTGCCCACTGATCTTAATACTGTAGTTGCGTACTGAGCTGTGAGAAGTTTCTGTTATTTATTACTTGAAGAATTGCAGAATTGTGTTTCCCTCTGCGGTAATTTCAAGTAAGTAAATGTAGAGATCCTGGCACAATTTCCACTCATATGAAAAGGAAGGAGATGTACATAGTTAATTTTCTTTTTTGCCGTGTTACATTCCAGTGTTTTGGCTGCTCAAAATGATTGTCATTTCTTTTGACAAGGCAACCAATTAACTACACTTCCCGTAAATACTTATTGGCATCTGAGTTACATGTGAAATTCAACTCAAGCCAAAGGTAAATCTTCAAACTGTGAAGGCTTCGAGTTTTAGCTGTAAACTGAGAAATAGGGCTTAGCACGCAGTGTGTGCTAATCCCACTCTGATTGGAAGTTGTAAATTTTCATTTCAGCACCACTGGGTCAGTTTGAGTTCAGTTATGCTGCAAAGTGAAGCTCTTTACGTGTTACATTACCGCTGCGTGTTAACTCATTCTTTCAGTACTGAAGAACTGATTGCCAGCTGTCGTTTGTGGCGTAAACTCTCCCTGAACAGGAGAGTCCTGTCCTACTGAGAAGATAGAGATAGCGTCTGGGGAAGTACTTGAGAAACTAAATGGAGATGCCTTTAATTTTAAACATATTTAATAATTCTAATTTTTTTTTATTTGTAATAACAAATAATAAAAATAGTTAAAAATAATTTGAATAGGCCACTTCATGAATGTGTGGCTGTTTTTTGCTAACAAATGGCATGCATCGCATTAGAAGTCCTGGTGATATCTCTGCTTTTAAAAATGAGAGGTGAAGAATTTGTAGTCAGTCCCTAGTGGTATCCTACAGTATTTGAACATACACGGCAACCACCTCTAAGATATGTGCAATTAGAGTGTGTCTGTTTTGTTGCAGGGTTCTACTTCTCTTGAAATACTAGGATGTATTATTTTTTCCAGAAAAGCACTGTAGTATTGCTCTTTGTTACCTTGAAGAGGAGCTGATGTTTTACTCTTGCTTAAGAGCCACCTTACAGTTCCCCAGTTCCACGGATTCTGTGGCCATCCAAAGAGGCGGTAGTTGGAAGGAAGCATGACAGATGCTGACATTCATAGCAATCTGATTCTGATTTGGGAAGAAAGCTGACAACACCATCCCTTTCCTGGGACTGACCAAGGAAGGAGCAGGGTCTAGTTACAGAAGGACTCTGTTAAGTCTTCACCAAGTAATAATCTATAGGTGAACTATTGGTTTTGCTCTCCATTAAGTTTTTGTTTTTATTTCACCTCTCTGCTATTTTATTTCAAGATGGTTTTTAAGTGTTGAATTTCAAAAGCTTACCAGTTGACTTATATGTGACTGGAACTAGATTTTAACTGATGTTTACTGTTTCAAATAATGCCTACTAGATTTGTTCCCAAAATGCTATTTGTGTTTTAGTGAAATGATCTGTAGCAAATTTAAAAATTCATGCAAGAAAGACAAATCACTTTCTCAGACTAAAATTCATCTATGGTGATGCATCATTGTCTTTTATGCCTTCATCATCATATCTCATAACAACAACTTGCAGATTTGTGCACTAAGAGGGTTTGGTAAAGTTTATTTTTTGGTGATTTATGACTGTTGCTCTCTTTTTGCATGATTCTGCAGAAGAAAGACCTGCCTTTCTCCAGTGTTATTTACACTGTGTCTTGTAACAGGTTCTATTTCATATTTAAGTAGGTGCTTAAGGCTGAGCTCAGGGAATGGTAATTGGTGGTCCACTTGGAGGCCAGTAACTAGCAGCATGCACCATGGGTCAATACTGGCCCCAGTACTGTTGGACATCTTTAATAATGGTCCCATTTCTTGACTCAGAACAGGTGTATCCACATTTGGAGTGCTGTGTCCAGTTCTGGGGTCCCTAATATAAAGGCTATTAAACTAATCCGGTGATGGGCCACTGAAATGATTAAGGGACTGGAGCACTCTTATATGAGAAAAGGCTGAGGGAACTGGGACTACTTAGTATAGAGAAGAAGGGTATTTAGGCAATGTACATAAATATCTGACAGGAAGGAAGATGTTCTGTCACTGTCAAACAGCTTCTGCTTTGCAAGAGGTGGTGTGCGCAGGCAGAGGCCCAAGACACAGGGCGTTTTGTCCGAATGTGTGAGTGACTGAGCGTTAGCATAGACTGCCCAGAAGGCCTGTGGAGTCTCCATCCCTGGAGATACTCGAAAGCCATCTGCACAGCCTATTCCAAGTGACTTTCTTTGAGTGGGGTGCTGGACAAGATGATCTCCGGAGGTTCCTTCCAACATCCATCATTCTGCACTTCTGTGAAGTGGGTACCCGTTCCAGTTAGAAGTATTCAATTAAAATGACTAAATAAACAAAACCAATGCCCTCTCTGGAAAAAAAAAAAAAACCAAACCCAACATGCGCAGCTTTTATAAATATTTACTGTGTTGCTTCACCGTGTGTTTTGAGAGAGTAGTGGGATGAGGAAGGATGTGTACAAAATACTCATTAACCTTAATTCTTCTCCTTTTATTTTTTTTAGCTGGCATGACAAAATCTAGTAGCAGTAGAAAAGACAACAGACCTGGACATTGTATCTCTGTTGATAGAATTTCAGCCATGTAATAGCAGTCTCCCTCAGTCGAGGACTTGGCATTAAGAGCATCAGGAAGTGTTCTTACCAAGATAAATATTTACATAGCAATATCTCCATTACTACAAACTATAAATAATGTCAGCCTAAAACCGTGTTTACTCTTGGTCTGACTCATGATGCTGGTCAAACCTCTGTCTGCTGCTGTGTGAACTGTTTGAAAACAGCCAGCCACACCCCCTCTGGTTAAAAAAAAAATACAGTGAAAAAAATATTTCCAGCTTTTCTGTGTTCTTTTTCTTTCTGTCATCTTTGGAAGCTGGCAGAGGAAATCTATTGCATGTACAGTAGAAGCTATACTTGCAGTGGACTTTATAAATAGCCTTCTTATTTTAATTCTGCTTGGCTGTTTCTTGGTTTAGAGAACCTGGAGGCCAGATGCTGCAGAGAGAATCAACTTCCTGGCAATAACCCAACTTTGTAGAGAAGAAAAATACTCTGCAGAGAATTATGAAGATCTGGCTTTCCAAAGTTTGGAATAATCTCATCAATTTACAGCCAAAGCACAACCAGTGATAATCACCATATTCATCTATTATAGCAAATGAAATAGATTATAGTAGGCAGCTGAAATATTCTTCTAAGCAGTGAATAGCCAAAAGAATAACAAGTCTGCAGTTTGAAAAAGGAATGTGTAGGCAGGTAGGTGCTTCTAGTTATTAGCTGTCTCGCTGATATTAAGGCCGCTAACAGATCCCTTTTAATAAATTGTCTTGCTTAATAGTAAAGATCTGTCATTTCATTAGAGGGAGTCATACTTCTGAGGACAAGACGCCTCTGTAGAACTGGTACCACACTGTTGAGTGGTGGTAGAAGCAAAAGTATACTAACTGTGATGGTTAGATGTTACTAATGTTCTCCTTTTTCTTTTCTTTTTTTTTGTGACTACTACCTTAGGCATTTAGGGAAAAAAAGCTGGCTTAGCTATGCTCCATGAAATCATGTGAATAACTTAGGAATTCAATTAATATATAGAAAGATGGCATCAACTTATGGAAACAAAACCAGAAGGGGCAATTTCATGATTTTAAGTCAAGTATCTGCCATTTGTATTAGGAAAATGTTATGAATTTACAACTACAGCAAGTCCTTCTACGTTTTTATTTCACATTTATGGGTCTAGATGAAAATCTCAGATATAAATATAGTTCAGTGCACTTTCAAATGTGTATTATTTTAATAATAGTGTAAGCAAGTAAACATATTATAATGAATAATTCAGCCATCAAACTGAACTCATGATAGGCTATGAATGAATCTGTTAGCCTTCAAACCTGCACAGAAAGGCATTAAGACAAGTGATGAAGTTGATGCAAGGGTTTCTTCCCTTTTTGTCTGCATCAGAACTTTGAGCAACTTATTTTGTTTAAAATAAGACCTCAAAAAGCCCCCCTAGTTAATGTTTTTACAGTAGTCTTTCTATAACTGGTGAAGGACACAACTATCTGTTCTGCTCTGAAACCATATGTAGAGAAAGAAGACTTACTGTATGTGGTAAAATTGATTTATTTATGTTTCTGGGAAGTGCAGTGTCTATATAGGTTTCCTTATTGCTCACAACTCAAGTTTCTCCATGTGTAGCAGCTGTTGCATTGGCTAGTGATATTCTTCTTGCTCTCTTAACACAGCCTTGCATACAATTGAAAAAGGCTTAAGTTGAGCAGAACTTCAGTTTGTGTAACTTGAAGTACTCTTTTAAGCTTGTCAGGAGAGACAGATTTGGGAGTAATGATACTTCATGCCAAGCCCATGTGTGCATAAACAGACTACTTGTATATTCACACGATAAGGGAAGAATGTTCCCATCTCAAAAAATAAACAATTGTTTTTAGGATATGTGGTCATTTCTTGTGCATTGTTTTCTTCAGGAACGTCGCTTGCTCATTTTTATTGTTCCTAAACTTCAATCAAAGAGCAGCTTTGTCAGATATTGATGGCAGTAGGAGCTGCACAGGTACCAGTGATTGGCTGGCCTATCCAGTAATTAACATTTTTCACTTTTTAATCCTGTAGAGGGCCATCAGTGGGAATAGAGAGGCACTTGTTTTGAAGTATTGTGGGTAAGCCGAAAGACCACAACCTTCTTTTATCTGTTCGTGACTTCCTGGGCTGGTGAGGGAAGTAGTCTTGTAGTCTTCTTTTGCTGTGCAGACCATAGGCAGGCTTAAGAAAGTCATGTAGCTCGCTCTTCCTGTGGGTGTGGAGGCTTCAGGTCTTGTCCTACCTGGAGACTCCTACCTGTAGCTTCCTACCAGTCCTGAAAATTCTACTGATGTATCTACCTATCTGGTGCTTTCAAAAATGCATAAATAAGATCAGCTTGACCCTCACTGAGAAATCAGCTCCCTTTTTGATATTTATCATGGGGACTAATGCTTAAAAATATAGCTAATAACATCAGCGGTACCTAAATTTTATTTACACCGACTTTTAAATCCATGACATTTACTCCCTGGCAAGAAATGAAGGAAGTTACTTGCAGCCCAATTCAGAACAGAATTTATTAACTACGTCAGTGGCTTTTAACCTAGAGAGATAGAACTACTCTATCTTTCTATCAGAATTAATTCAGTTGAAACAGTTCAGCTTTTTCTTATTCTTTTATATTCTTTTTATTTCTTTATTCGTCTAGTAGTGTTTGATTGATACCCTAGTTTTTCTATTGTTTGAAAAATGATAGAAAAATTCATTCCAGTCATTTCAAATGGTAGAAAAAATAGGATATTAGAAAATCTGTAGTGTCTTCTGTCACTGAATGTTGGCAGATTTCAGGGGGCATTTCAAGTTTCAAAGACAAGTTTCAAAAATAGCAACAAATTCAAGGAGGGTTCTTGCCTTCCCACCACCTGGTTCTAGACGAAAATCTAGCGTACGTATTGACTAGTCAAGTTCTTTGTGTCTCCAAGGAATTTATATGAGAAAACTTTGAGAGCTTGTAAAATAATATACCTGTCACCTACCTTGAGTTAGACCATTAGGCCAAAAAGTGTTTCTGTAAATGTTTACTGGAAGTATTAGACAGAGTGTTATACCAAGCTTGGAAGAAGACCAACAATTTAAAGTATCACAGTACTTTTTAATAATCCTCTTGGGACTCTTTTACTACGTGTTATACTTTGTGATGTGGGTAGTTATTGTTCTTCCTCCCCTAAAGCTCAGAATGGAATATAATCAATAAAAAAACTTAATTCCCAACTCATTTTCCTCCAGTATTAATAAGCAGCTCAGTTGTAATTCATTTCCATACCCATCTCATGTGCTATACCTCTGACGGTTTGGCAAATGCTCTCCTCTTACAAGGCCTAGAGACTACTGGCAATTCAGAGCAGCTAACAAATTTGCAAGTTTTCAAATATTCCCATTTTTGATACCTTTAAAAAAGAAAAATTATTTACTGCGCACTCAAAGGAATCCTTTCTTATTAAGTGTAAGGTCTGCATATGAACGCCTACTAAATTCAGTGATCAGAGAGACTGCTTTTAGAAAAGCTGTAGATGTAGACATTAAAATAATAATAAAAACCAAGCTGTTGCAGTCAATAGTTTTCATTAGCGTATCAAAGGCCTCTGCTCTTCTTTCCTTGCAGTGAGTTGGACAAACAAGCAAAACGTCAGGAGAACTGCTTTCTGTTTGGCTTGTGTGAATTGCTTGTATCATCTTCCTTAGCTCTTGTCTGTAACGATTGCCTCATTCATTCTTTCTTTTTTTTTTTTTTTTTTCCAAAAGGAAGTGGTATTTTTGGGTGGAATTATTTTCAGAAGTGAAAATTATCACTGTTAATTTTTGCAATCTTGAAATTAAAACTTTTATATTTAGATTATATTCCAACTCTTTAAAGACAGAAATATTTTCTGTTAGGTACTTTGAGCTACAGTATGTTCAAACTAGATTGAGTTATGTGGAATAGGCAAGAGATTGCATTTCTGACTGAAGAATCTTGGTTATATCACTGATAATTTTGATCTAACACGCTCCATTAAGTTAAAGTAATTATTTTTTCTTTTATTAATGAGTGATAAAGAATATAGTGTATATGTAAACTTGTGGGAAGACTCAGTACACTACAGACTTATAAAATGGCTGCAGAAAGAAGGAAGTGTTAGGGTTAATCCATTGCCATCCGTCTTTATTTTCTATTCCACTCCATTGCAACCACAAATATGAAATAGACAGATGTTTGTGAAAGACTGGAAGTAATCCAGGCTGCAATGGTTGCTGTGGATAGAGAGTTTAAAACTTTTGGCTCAAGTCTGCAAGAAATTGGGAAAAAAAATAGAATTTGGGCTCAGTGACTGATGGACAAAACACGAACTAAACTGATGAACTGTAAAATAAATTCAGATTGAGAAATATAAGGTTGATACAACTTCATGAGAATAAGGAACTGGAGAGCTTGAGACCTGTTATTTGTTGCTAAGGCTTATAATGGTGTTGAGAGATAAGTAATTTATCACTCATTTAACATTGTATGGTGGGATTTTCTATGCTGGGATTGGTCAGTTGAACAATATAAATATGGTATTGGTGTAATGGGCAAGCTTTAGCATCAAGGGATAGAATGTCATATTTCTCATGTAAATATGAGTCAAGAGTTCAAGTTTCAAAAATCATATTTTAAAAATCTGTGCTATGGTCCAATATTTCAGCTTAAGTAAGTGTTTGTGATCGTCAGAATGAGAAGAAAAAATATGAGCTTGGAACATAGCTCACCATCTTTTGCCAGTGTAAGGATAAGCATATTTCTTTCTTTTACCTCCCCAGTGCCACTGATTCTTTTTGGCCAAAGACATGGAAAATATATCTACCTTAAGAGTACAGGAGTGTCTTTGTAACAGTTGATCTATTCAGCAATCTTTATTAACCAGAACCATTTCTCAGCTATCACATGTTGTGATGTTGAGCTCCATGAAAACTTCAGCAGTGGGCTTCTATGGCATTAGAAGTGTTACTACCTAAGTGAGCTACTCTCTGAACCTTTAAAAGCTGTCTTCAACAACATAGTAATAGCTTCCTCACCCTTGCTAGTACTGTGTAGTTGTTTGGGTCAGGAAAATGTGAAAACTTTGGACTTTGGCCAGAAAATGTTCCAAATGTTTTTGCTGAAGTGTTGGTGGAAAACTGCTTTTTATTTTAACTGAATCTTTGCTGCTCTGCAGCAAAATGGAATCTAGGCTTTTTACAGATAATATTCTAGAAATGAGAAAATACAAGCAGTAGGAGTGTATGTTTGTAGGGAACTTCTGTATCTTGGCTCCTTGCTATTTGTTCTTAACTGTTTTTCTAGCAGTAATGCATCATTTTATTATCTGCTCTCATGTATCTGTCAAGTTTTAGGTCAGTAGAGCTGGAATCCAGAATTGTTTGTTTTTGTTTTGTGACAATGCCTTAATTTTGTTTGAGGCATTTCTTCCATTATAGGGAATAAAGTGGCTGAAGCTGGTTAGTTATCCTGGAGGGTAATATCTTTTATGACTAGTAGGTATTTTTAGAAGAGACAGAATGTTCCTTCAATAGAGCCTGCAGATTTTTTTCCAGAAGAATGGTGCCTTTTTGGTGGAACAAAAATGTTCCACAGCAATGTTCGTTCTGTTACAGCTATCAACAGAAAATGGGCAGGGAGGTGAGCTTTTATATTCTTGCCAGGTTTTGCACCAATCAAACAGCTTGTCAACAGCTGTGTGGCTTCTTTTCTAGACACTGGGCTTTCTCTCTAGCCTGGCAAGCTCTCAAACTCCTCAGTATCCCAGATCATCACTTGATGACTAGTTAGCTTTTTCTCTGGCTGCTTGTGTGGATCCCAGATTAGCCAAGATTTGCCTGAGCTTCTAAGTGTCTTGCTAGCTGGCTTTTTTTCTTCTGTTCAGCTCCTCACATTCCATTTCTGCAGACTGCCTAGTTCCTCATCTCCTTGACTGTTGAGATGTGGTTAATGTGACTGGCATGTTGTCTATCTAGCCAGCTCCCTGGTGGCTAACCAGCAAGAACCCAGGAATTGCTTCCTGGCTGGTACTTAGTTGAGCTGTTGTATGGGTCCTCTGTAAAGCTTACCATTCCTGCCCGCTGGTTTTCTGTTCAGTCATCTTCTCTGGACTTTTTCTGGGTTTTCTTACAAGATAGTGGTGTTTTCTTGTTGTTGTTTTAGTTTATATAATATTTAAATATGATCATTATTTAAGTCAATGGACAGTTTTCACAGATGAATCTTAAGACTGGCTACTGGTCTTCAATGAGTAGGAGATTTTTTTTTAAGGGAGTATTGCACTTCAAACTCAAAAATCTAAAAACAAACACAAAAAGGTAGAACATCTATTTTTTTTCTCACTGCCGTGTTTTATCCTGTTATTAAAGTCTCTTTCTCCCAGGAATTTCTAGACTGACTCACATGAATCAGAGGTGACTACTTCTTCAGAGGTAACATGGCATATACCCACTGAACAAATGATTGCCTTAAGAGAAAGACTCTTGTGTTGATTAGAAGTTTTATCAATATGTGTGCTAAAAGTAAACGCGCAGTGAAGTAGTGCAACAGCGGTATTTAAGACAGCGGAATTTATTTTAAAATGTCTTACCCATAAGAATGTAAGCTAGCAACGTTTAAAAAATATTCCCTCACTTTGTCTTTGGCCTGTTAAGGGAGAGGCAAAACTCTAAATGAAGAGCGTGAGAAAGCCCACGTGATAGCACTGCTTAGGAAATTCTCTTCTTGAGCTTTCTCTTTTGTTTTTTTTCACTCATCTCCTTTCTGGTCTTTATTCCTGTTTTCTTGTATTTTGGTCACTCTTCTCTAAGCCACTGAGCTTGCTGTTGCTTTCTCCCAGTTCTCCATCAGATTAAGTGAGTTTTTAATGAAATATGTCTCTAAAATGTAGACACACACTGGTATCCTGATAATTTTAAAACATGTTCTAGAAGTGTAGCTATTTGGAAATGAACTCTTTTAAATGTAACTTTTTAGGAAAGGTGGGGATTATTGACAAGAAGTCCTCGGGAGGCTCCGGCCTTGCGTAGAACTAATAGAGCAAATTTTCACTGGCTGCCTGCTTGATGTCTATGGTTTGTCTATTCCAAGTGACGACTTAAAAATTCAAAAACATTCCAAAGCCAGATAAAAACCTGCGCGTCTGTAGGGCCATGAGCAAATATTACTTGGAAATATTACTTAGTTTCTAAACTGAAAGTAGATGCTGTTTCAGAATGTTTTTTAATTATGCGGTGGGCGTTTTGCTCAACCTTCTGTTTGCTTTTGAGACACCTGTCCTTGATAATCATTTTTCTGTCTGTGTACGTGCCCCGGTGCAGTGCTGTGTCTGGATGCTTGTGTACACAAATAAGATTTTTGGCTTCACAGAGAGCTATTCGAGCTCCTCAAAACTGGTCTGTCGGTTGTACGGTTGTTTTGAACCTTTAAACAAGTTGTTGAAAATAGTCACAACCCTCGGGAGTGACTGTTTTTCTGCAATCCTGTCCGTGGCAGGGGGTTGAAGCTAGATGATCTTTAAGGTCCCTTCCAGCCTGAGCCGTTCTGAGATTCATGGCAATACTCACCCAGAGCTTCAGGACCAAAAGCAGACACTAATTCACGTTCTCCCTCCTTTTCCAACACTTCAAGCTATTTAACGTGTTCCTCTTTGGAACACGTTAGAAGATGATAAAATTGGTTAAGAATCTCATATCCGTATTTGAAGCTTGGAGAACTGTAGTGCACTCTTGGTATTTAAAAGATATTTCCTGTATGCAGTCAGGCCAAAAGAAGGTATCCAGAGTGCATTGCAGATATTTAAAATGTCTCTTTGGCTAGGAAAAAAAACAAGTCAAGCCTAAGCAACATTTGTGTACCTCATAATTAATGTGGAAGTTTGCATGGTGTAACTCGAAACTCTGCACCTGGTATTTGGCATCATTTAAGTTGGAAAAAGGTGACAACAAAGCTGTGAAAATGGTTAGAAGCAATTTATAAAACCAAAATAATTAGATCAGCTTTGCTGAAAGCTTTGGATCTGAAAAACAAGGAGTAGTTTTTCTGAGTAACTCTGTGAACTGTGAGGATTACAGCAAGTTTTATATTCCAGGAAATATTTGACAGTGATGCGCTGTTATATGTACAATGCTGGAAGAGAGAAGAGGATATTATTTTCAGATGTTAGACAAAGTAGTGGTTCCTGCTTCTAGAAGGAAGTCACCTCGGGAGAAGAAATGGTATGATTTTATCAAACAAAGATGGTTTTTGTCTCTGGAATTGAAAGTTTTCTCAGCTGACTGGTCCGTCCTAATTTAGCTAGTAGTATCTATCATTATGCAAATATCCACTATTCGTGAGGTTTATCAGTCATTAATAAACTATCAGATTTTTATGGTATTGGGCAAACGCTTTTGCATACCACACCTAGCAGAGAAGAGACAAATCCTGAAAAAAGCTCCGTCTAATTAGAATACAGCAGTTGCTCTGGCTAATAGCACTGCCAACCCTTTATCAGTTCCCGTATTCATGCTGTCTCTAGGACTGACCACAACAATCTGAAAAAGCTTTATCTTCACCACTACAGCCTTGTCCGTGGCTATTTATGAAACTAAAGAAAACGTCAGGCACTGCAGAAGGACTTACGAATATGTTAGTGTGAACAAGCATTTCAGAAAAGCTGAAAATGGATTTGGTAACACTGTTCTAGTTGAGAACAAATTATCCTAGACTCTATGATTTCAGAGTTCAGTACAAAAGTCAAACCTATCATTCAGTGTTTCTACCTCAAAATTTTTCCTCTGAGCCCTTTGGGACCAATTATATTGCATACTCCATGAGACTTGCTAAGAGAATTTTAGAACTGGTTGCAGTAGGTTTATGTCACAATCTGAATGTGTGCCAATGTTAGCGTTTTAGCAAAAGAGTTTCTTCCTTTCCGCACCCTTTAAACATCCTTGAAGTATTTCCAAGAAAAGAAGCAAGTGTAAAGATTGTACGGTGTGGTTGGCATTTCTGATAAAGCAGGTGTGATTTATGAACCTTTTGCACAGCACTCATGCTGCCAATTCGTAGAGTTTAATCCCCTTTTTTACCTTGCACAGACAATTTCCTTCTGTCTCATATAGAAAGTTCATGAAGGCAGGTGATATCGGCTTACGCAACTAACGTAGTGTTCTGTCATGACAAACATGCAGCACATTTATTTTTCTTGAAAGTTCCTAGTGCAATGACTATGGAAATAACCGGCTTGTGTTCAGCCTACAGACAAACACAGAGGCGCAGAGGAGGTACAATAACTACCTCTAGGGAAAGGCAGCATACTCAGTTTGTCCAGAGAATACCAGGGTTTTTTTCCTATTAATAGATCCCAGAAGCAGCAAGAGGCCAGAGCTGAAGTTGCCCCATTTTGCAGTTGGAGAAATTAATTAGAGTGACAAGGCATGTAAGACACTGCATTTTACTGTTCTAGGTGAAAGGCTGGTTCCGCCATTCAGCAGAGAGTGGAACTTATTCTTAAGGGCATGAGTGAATTTCGGAGTCTAACTCTCAGATTTTGCGGTGTGTAAACTACTCCAATAGTAGTTGTAAGACTACTTTTCTCAGTATTAATTTCAGTGTTTAGTTAATCCAGCTAAGTACATACGAAGCTCTCAGCCACTCCAAAGAAAGGTCAACTCCTGTATGTTTGTCAGCATTCATGCTTACTTAATTTTAGACCAAAAACTTCAATGATTTATTCACCTTCTGCATTATAAATGATATATATGGATTCACTCAGGATCTGTGGGGCAGTTCCCAAAAGTGGACATATTCTTTGTTGTTAGAAGACTGTCTAGTGAACTAAGCCATTTGTGTGATGGATGCACTGCATGAAGTAAAATCGTCTCATTAACCTTAACCACAGCACCATTAAACTGGTCAAAAACCGAGACTGTGCAACATTTCAGCACACAATTAATTTACTTCCTCATAAATTTTTTAAACTAGGAACTGCATCTCTCCGAGCTGTAATCTTTTACTGAAGGTATGGTGTTTGTTGGCCAAGGGAACAGTTACACAGTTACATCTTGTAACTTCTGGCTTTCCCCCTGCACCTGTAAGATAATAAACACAGTGGCTGCATTTAAAAGTAAATCCATTAGACTAATTTTTAGCAATCTGATATGCTGTGTAGTTATTAGTTTGTCTCCGGATGATCCCTGTCATTCTCTCCTTTACTGCATGCCAAGAATCCAGTCTTTCACCATGACTCGTTGCCAAATCTTTATTAGTTTTCACCCATATTACTGAAGCAACACTTGTTTTCACTTCTATTCTGGATTGCAAATGCCCGCCAAATTATTTTGCCAGCTCACTTGCGCCATCAGTTGAATGCCTCTGAATCGAGAACACCATGTCAACTTTTAGCCTTGCTTAGAATTTTGGGTAATTTTACTCGAGAGCGTTACAGGATTTGGTGTCCTTCAATGTCCCTTTATTCATTTGTGTGGAGAGACGTAGGATGATTTTCAGGTGTCTGTATATCATTTTAGATCACTCTATTCAAAGTGAGTTAAACTGAAGAATATTAGAAAACTAATGTTTAGTTTGAATGTGCATAGCTCAGAGGTAGGAGTAATATGATATCCAGATATATCACTTGGCTTTAACTATGATTTGTATTTATCCTGGCTTAAGAAAACATTTTAAATAGCTGGGTTTTTTTGTACTTTCAGTAATCCCAAAGTTTTGCAAAGTGAAATGTAGGTAGTGTGGCTTAAAATGTTGTTTTGGAAGTTTCTTTTGTTACATTTTGTAAGGAAAGAATGCTTTTAAATATTTTTCACGTATGATTCTTACATAGTAGACGTAGTCAGGAAGTGATGCTAAATGTGTCCAGACCGCTAGAACTGGGTAACTTTGATAGACAGTGGTTGATTTGAGCAAAGCATTTACTGAGAGACTGGAGAACTCTACAGGAGCTTTATCAACTTCAGTGTAAAGATTCTGGGAAGTAATGGGACAATAAGTAGGCCTTGACATAATTGAGCTTTGTGGTTTATTCTGTCAACGATATGCGTACTGAAGAGAAGTCATTAGTCCACAGATTGAAGTCTCCTGCACTGCTCCATGGCACGTCCAGCTCCACGTTCTGTACTGCTACCGCATACTGGTGAAATAGATAAAATTTTCTTTCATGTGTTCTTTTCAGTGGAAAAATATTTTGAAACACTGAGTTATACAAGTGTTGTCTTGAATCTTCCATTTTACAATAAAACTTAATACTGCAGGAAAACCTTCTACCCATGAATTTACATTAATGCAAGACAATGTGCATTGCTTTTAATATACTGTGGAATTGTTTGTTTCATAATTGAATTCAAGCAAAATAGAAAAGGTGTTTTATAAAATAACCACATTTCTGTGTAAAGAAGATGGTAACAATGGGTTAGAATACATTCACGAGTGAATGAAGGCAGGATTTGGTTGGAAAATTTACCATTAGCAGGTGTAAATATTTGACAGCTATTGTATAGCATATATTGCTATATGGCCATTAGTCCTCGCTGCTTTGCAAAAATGCCATTCATTATTAACTTTGAATGCTCTGATTCAGTGGGTTTGTCAAAAGCTTAAACTAATGGATATTTTCTTAATTTAATTAAGATAAATGTAAATTGAATGTGATCTTGTCTGGAAATTACTTCTTATCCTTTAAAGATATCAAGACATAAGGAATATATATTAGTAATGTGTGAACTCCCAAGTACAGGAATTCAAGAGACTGCGGATGTATGTGCAAACCACATTGGAGAAACAAGGCTGCACTTTGTTTAATGGCTGCACTAGAAATGTTGTGAGTTCTGTGCTCAGAAAAAAGAACCAAACCAAACTAACCAAAAAAAAACCAAAACCAAAACAAATAAAAACACCAGAAAAGCCCAGAGATGAGTTGTAAAAGGGCATGAAAACCCCTTTATTTTTGTAATACTTCCACTGCTTGCTTTTCAGCTTCCATGAAGACATTGTCCATTTATCACACTTCACAGTCTTTCTGTGCCTCACTCCTATTTTTAATTGTGGCTTCATCAGAGTGTGAATAGGAGCATCATGGCAATGGGTGGAAAGTCAACAGCTGAATGGTCTTTTGAGAAACTTCCTTTTCACTCCAATGCATTGAGAATGTCTGAACACTGAGCACAAAATTGTAGTTCAATTATTTATTTTTTGAGTGGGGACAATCTGATAAAGATGGTATAGTGTTCTATATTTAAATCTGAAGAACTGTAATGGTTCTTGGTACAAATGGTGGCAAAACAGTGCCTTGTGCTACAAGCCTTGTGCCATAGCAAAGATGAATCAAGTAGTGGGACTACATTCTCCTGTGACCTGTTCTGGGCCCTTGGATCCTTCTACGTGGATGTGGTTTTATTCTCGGTACTGGTGCTCTGTTCACTTGCCCTGCTGTCCAATGAACTCAGTCTGGTAGGATTCAAAAGATTTGTCCTCCTATTTTGATTACAAAAAGAGACTCCTTAAGTTCAAATGTCTCGGTGGCAATGCCATACATAATAAACACTTACTGTTTATTATACATATTAACATTACAAAAATAACAACAAAAAACCCTCTAACTAGATTAGAAGCTGCTCCTTTAATTTATTGCTTTATTACTTCTTTTGGTTGTTTGAACTCCTGCATTTTGTTATCTTTTCATGTCAAGTCCTTGCAGCTTATAATTAGGTAAACATCACTTGCAATCGTAACAAATCTCATCTTTGCTTGTGTCTTCTGGGCCATCTATCGCTACACACAGGAATCA
The DNA here is from genome assembly GCA_016647715.1 of Pavo muticus. Lineage (NCBI taxonomy): Eukaryota > Metazoa > Chordata > Aves > Galliformes > Phasianidae > Pavo > Pavo muticus. Next base: position 26,931 of record JACDJE010000083.1, read on the forward strand.
GCAAACTGACGAAGCTAGCTATTCGTTCTAGCTCTGGTCAAAACACGCAGGTTTGCCTGCGAATGTTCTCTGAAATCAAAACGACTTATCAGGCTTCCTTTGCTTTTGATCCTGTTGTAGGATGATGTGTTTTCCTAATGATGCAGAATCTCTCATTAAGTTCAGGAAACAGGATATAAGAATAAGTCAATTGACTCAATTTATGGGCATCATAAAGCAGACCCTATTACTTTCAGCAATCAAGGCAAGACAAGGTGAAACACAGAGCTGTAAAGTTGTTATGACAAATAGTTGAGTATTTACCTGCAAACACGGAGTTAAAATGCTGTGTTTTTGAAGTGGAATTTGAGGAATTATAATCTGAAAATATTAGTCAAACTCTTGTTTAATCTGCCGTCTAAGAATATTTCAGAGTTCATTCAAAGCCAGAAATGTCTACTCTTAAATCATGTTGAACTAGATTTTTTTGAACTATTTCCTAATGTCTGCTTTACATCTCCTTTTGGCCTTTCTGAGTCAGTGTTAACAGCTGGGGCAATTTTTTTTCTGACTTGTAATATAATTAAAAACAAATTTAGCAGCAGAATAGAAGTTTTGTCAGTTGGAGACCTGTTAGTCTTTAGGAAGGTGATTGGCAACGCACACAGCTGTTTCTGACAGTTGTAAAGCTAGAACAGGGAAACGGGAAAGAAACTGAATTTACCAAATATGGTTTCCTTAGTATGTCAGTGACAACAAATCCTTGGAGCAGCTGAAGTTCTTCATACAGCATGCGTGAATCAAGCTCTTCTAGCCATACTGTGTGATAGAAATTACAGATGAAATTTAGTGTCATCTTCCTAGAAAAAAGCAATGCAATAAATGCTTCCAAATGTCATGGAACACAGGAGCAGGTAAAGAAAACACTGGCAATTGGGATTTAGGCTGTATTTTTTTGCCATAACAAGAAGAGAAATAGTTTTATTTTTCAGGTGCCAGATATCCCTGTGTCAGTTTTGGGCTGTTGCTTAGTTATGCAATTGCAAGTTGCTTTGAACTTCGTCTACTTATATCTAATGAAGTTCAAAATTATGAAAAGATGTCTTGAGCTTGTGCATTAATTAGGCCTGTTATGGAACAAATATTGCCGGGGTAAAACAAAATGGGACAAGAATGAAGGAAAGGCGTGAAGCAAGTTGTCAGCAATCAGTACCGGTCCCTAGGATTGAACTATGGGGCTTGGGAGCAAGGCTATAGTGAGCTGCTCTGTCCCATGTGGCATTGTTTTGGGGATTGTTTAACACATGGCTTTGACCATATACAACAGTTTCTGTAAGGAAAGATGCATTCATCTGGATGTCTGTATCAAATTACATTCACACAATAATACTTACGTTATTTTTGAATATATTTGAAGTGTCTTCTGTAGTTCAATACAGGAAGCAGATATTCTAAGGAATATGATGTGACTCTTACATGCCATTTTTATGTCTGTAAAGTGCTCTTGAATTTTAAGGAACTGTAAGTGGTAAGTGCAAAGGCATCATGAATATTACATAACTCTGTGTTCATTAACATTAAAAATTCAGAAACAAACTATTTCCATTGCCAGAATTTCTTCTTATCTTCACGCACTCAACAGGCAAACTTAAAGTAAAATAGGAGTGACGCAGTTCCTGTGCCAATGAAGTCGCTGCATTTCAAGGCAAGGGGCAAAGGAGGAGGAGTCAACATTGTAAATGTTTTCCCTATCCACTTCATAAAACTGCTGGAATACAATTGTACTGTAAACCCATTAATGATGTCTCAGTTTGCTTCTCTCCCTTGATGTCACTGCCTACAACTATGAGTATCTATGGTGAAATTTTATTAGTAAAGTGGCCAAAATAAAATATAACAGCAGGGACAGTGCAGCTGCTGTGTAAGGTAAATGCAATAATGATATTGATGATCTTACTAACTTAGTGAATCAGAATTTACCTTGGGAATAGGGATTAGTTTCTTGTCCATCAACATTATTTAATTTATCAGCTAGATTTTGCTCTGGGCAACTGCTATGCTACTTCCCTTTCCTGCTTATAGCTTGTTTTTTGGCCAGAATTATTTACAATTTATTTTTGTTTTCTTCAAGTACTTGCAATGAACAGCAAGAAAAAGGAGACAACTGCTCCGTTAGGAATGTGAAACAACCCTTAAACATCTCAAGAACCAGAAAACCTTATAACTCAGTGCCCTACATGTCTGGGAGGAGCACGGCCTCTTGATTGGGCTGATATTTAATTTTTTACTTCACAGGTCAAAACTACTTCCAGTGGCTGTAGTTGCTGAAGCTGATTTTGCAAGGGCATGTATGCTGTTACATTTCGTGTCTCGTTAAAAATCATTCTATTGCTGCTGCTGTTAGAGAACTTGAACGATTTTTTTGAATGCTGCTTATGAGCAAAGTTCAGGAGAAGGAAGAGAAACGCACTTTTTTCCTCCTTGCTCACTGTTTCTAACAGTCTTTTTTTTTTTTTATTTTGCTGTTTTTAAGTATACGTAAGTCTCATTGCTCTACTTCATGGGCTCTCCCTCTCATTTCAAACCTTACTTGAAACATATTTTCTCCCTCCTGTTGTTTGTTACTTAACATACTTATTTACAGACACATAGAATAATGTTGAATGGCTTGTGAACATGCAGGCTTTTAGTGCTTTGTCCTCTCAGCTACATCTGAAAAAGAATAAAGAAAGGGTTTCTTTTAGGATTTAATATTCTGGTGTGCCTGCAAATATGTGAAATTTCATGGATCTTATTAAAAAAAAAAAAAAAAAAAAAAGTGGGGTTTTTTTTTTTTGAGTTGGTTGTTTTACCAGCATGTTTCATCTCATCCTCTAGATTTTGGGAACGGTGTAGGACCTCACTGGCTTTTCCCCAGTACAGAGAGGTTAGAATCAAAGCTTAATTCTTAATTAAAACAAAAACAACAAAACAACCACAAACACAGCCTCCTAAACATTCTGGAGGAGTTTCAAACAATTTTAGTGAACTTAGGATTGCCTCTTCGGTTGGATTAATCATGTAGACAAAATTCAGTCCTACGTTTGTACAGACTTTACAGGGAGGAACAGAATGAAGGCTGGGATTTGAGAAGATGATAGTGGAAGTTCAGATGTGGATCTGAAAGTGGGGTACTGGTCAGTAGGTCTGCCAAGGAGAAATTCTAAAAGGTTTTTCATGAGGATGGAGCCAGTAGAACCCTGGAGAACTTGGAATCTGAGAAATCTTAGCGCTCAGTTTATGCAATTCTAAGAAATTACCTCCGCAATGTGAAGGTAAGCTTTAGGGGAGCTTAGTCAGGTAAGAGGAATGAGCTGAAGAAGTTCAGGTAGGGGAAAGAGATTAGATATGCTCAATAGGTTTCTGGGTATCCAACTTTGTTGGTGACTAGGCGCCTACATGGTTCTGTTTGCCCCTTTTAGTGTTTCTGGGACCTTTTTGCCTTCCAAGCAGAACTTCCTATTTGACCTTTTGAATCTTCTGTAAAGGGAAAGACAAGAAGGAGGAAGGAGGTAAGGTCAGAATAGTGTCCTTTGTGTAGGAAGTGAAGACCAGAACCAGGTCTCAGGAAGAATGGTGTGAGAACTGAGAAATGAACTGTTCTTGTTAGAGCAGGGCTTTCTTCTGATGTTGGCAACATCTGCTGGTACTGAGAAGAAGAGGCAGCAATAATCACCATGCCACACACTTGCATGGGCGGCAGTGGCAGAAGCAGATGGCTGTGAAAGCACAGGCTCTCCAGTCTAGGTGCCTGTCTCTTTAGATGCAAAGAAGGTAAGCACTGTGTCACTGTAGACTGCTATCTGCTTTGTTACCTGAGTCTTCTAGTCACAAAGGAGCAACATACAAAAGTTTGTAAGTGCTTCTTAAGGAAAGTGTAGTTGTCATTTAAGCTAATGGTTGGTCGCTTGTGTTTTGAGGATAAAAGAATGAGGGTAGAGCTGAAAACGTATGTTGTAAATGTTGACTTTCTTTTTAAAGTTATATTTAAGAAAAATATCTATAGTCACTTAATGAATTACCAAACTGAGATGCAAGCAGTGGCAATGGGAGCTGAATGGTTGCTGAGTAGCCAGCATTTATATTTCAAAAACTCAGTGCACATTTGAAAAAGTTCACTGCATATTTAATGTGTCACTGCATGTTTTTCTGGCCCTGCTGTGCATGCATAATTGTTTGTTTTCTTCAAATTGAAAATAGTGTGAACCCGACCAGCACCGCTTAATAGCATGGACTCTTCTTCCAGTATCTGCTAACCTTCGTACTGTAACAAACGAACAGCTAAACATTCAGTGGCTTAATTTCTTTTTCTTTTTGTAAATCTGAGGCATTCACATGCTTATCAGATCGTTACAAACTTGCTGTTTTTACTTAAGCAAAATCACAACAGACTTTGGAGCCCATGTCAGTTTTGTCTAGCTAATGAGTACTGACTTGAGAATTTGGCCCCAGATTTCTTTTTATAGGTAAATCATCTGGAGCTCTCGCATAGGCAAGCTGACTACTTATGCTTCCAGTATTTTGGGTGGTTGCTAGCATCAGAAGCATCACAGAAGTGAGTGACCTTTCTCACCATTCTTCAATTTCAAATTGGAGCTGGGAATTGAAAAATAGAAGTTTATATAAAATGCAATTTTTTTGGAAGTGAAGTTCAATAACTTTATACCCAGTGACGCAGAATTAGATAGCAGTGGTATCAGCCTTCAGTGGGAGCAGGAGTGGCAAAGAATACAAAGAAATGGGACTGTATGACGAGGAGGACCTACATCTGCAAAACATTACACAACATGTAGGCAGCTACACAGGTGTTGTAAAACTGCCGGTGTTGAGGGACTATTTGATTAGCTAATTACCCTTATAAAGGGACAACTTAACCTGTGTGAAACTCCCCCAGCTGAAAACTCATTTTGTCATTCCATTTTCAAATTTTCTCTCCACAGATTGCACTTAAAAATAATTGGAAATTTAGAAGAAAAGAAAGAAAGAAAAGGAGAATCTAATTTGTCCATAAAAAAATCAACTTTCAAAATTCCTCCCTGGTGGTCTGGGATTATTAAATATTCTCCTTGATTTTTTTTATCTTGGTTTATTGGAGAGAGAAAAACAATTATCTGTAAACGTAATTTTTAATGCATGGTAATAAAAATAAATGGTACGGCTCTGCTGCTGCTCACCTAAATCTTCTTCCCTGGTGGTCTAGTGGTATTAAATAATCTGTTCCACATGTATTCATCATTTGCTGACAGGAAAAGGAAAACTTTTTACTTGTTACTGTCCACAAACAAACACGGTGTTAGTTAATCAGGTGGGAAAGACTTCTCTGAGGGTTATTCAAGAAACAAAAGAAACCTTTTACTTTCCCAGCTGCTGATTTGATATCTCTTAATTTACATGGCAATTAGTATGAAACTGGAAGGGCAGAAATTATTTCCCGGATAACCTTTGTGCGCACTACTATTTTGGCCAGGAAATATTTGCTACGGTCTTCCTCTTTTCTGCAACAAGTTAGCCAAAGTCATGTGTGTTTGCCTCACATTACCTCAGTCCTGATGAGTCATTCCTCTGCTTTAGGACATTCACTGTCTTTTACATTTATACGTAACACTTTCTAATGTAAATCTCATAGGGCTTTATGAAATGAGATTAGCAAACATTATCCTTCCTATTTCCAAGACTGATAAACCAATCAGTGTTAATGCACAGCGTGGATTTCCCTGTAGCTGTGTGGTAATTCCATGGCAAGAGAGCAAAACAACCTCGGTCTCCTTTTCCTCCTCCCTGGGTCTTATAGTCTGCTGGTACCTCCTGCTTCAAAATCATGAAGATTTTATTTTCCACACGCGTTATAGAAATTAACCTTCTGGTGATGGAAGTGGAGTCCTCATTAATTCTTATTAGTCTTCTTTTTTGACATTCGTGCAGTTTCCAAAAGCAGCTGAACGTACTTTCTCTTGACTAGTTTTTAACAGTGTGATGTCACGGCTTGTGTACTTTCCTCTCAGAAAAGACAGACCAAAAAACACTGATTTATTGGACAGAGTATAACATATATTACTACTGAATTTGGAAAATCCATGTCCACACTTTCATAATTTTGGTTTTGGCTTAAAGTTCAGTAATATATTTTAGAGATTTATCTGTGCTAGCTGATGATTCTTTTAATTTTATAAAACAATATAGATGATTTACTTATTAAATACAAGCTGATATTATTAACATATAAATCTCAAGTATACTGGATGTAAACTTCATATGGTACAATGGGGATGTTGACAGAAACTGCTTCATTTCCTTTGGGTTGTTTTACTTTGATACGGTTTGGACATTGAAAACAGCAGTGGGTAGCAAACACATACTGGATCATTTTTACAAAGGCTGGTGCAGCGGCTGTCTTTTTTTTTTCTTTTTAAAGCTTGTAAATAACAAGAGCATAATAGACTGCCACAAGATGTAATTTTAATCTCATTATGCTGTGAAGGCTTGATAACACAAGGGAGGTAAACCACAGGAGAGGAATAGATTTCTTATCACCAGTGATGTTAAAAGTAAAAAATCATTCCAAACGGTTCGCGGCCCGTTCTTGGGAAGCACAAATATTTTTGCTTTAAAATAGGAAGATATGCATGTTTGTTTTTAAACATGAATCATGAATTGCTTTCATCTCTGAGGTATACAATAATTAACTTAAGCTCTGATAAAATCTGTAGTTTGTAATTGAAAACATGTGTATTGTGGGACCGGTGGAATGTTTCCAGCCGAGCTGTGTGTGGTAGAAAGGAATCTCTACAGAGCTCAAAGCATTCCTGGTTTTATGGTAAATGTCTCTCTCTCCTCGCTGAATTCTGATTAATCAGTTTTATTTACGTGGCATTGTAGTGATCTATTGAAGAGGAAAATGCTTTAAAAACATTTTGAAAGAGATGTGAGAGTCCTTGAGGGAGCAGGCTTTAATTTTGCACCGAGCTCTATTATAAACCACATTCAGTGATAAGGCTTTTAAGAAAATCCAAACATCTTCTGTATCTATGTATACATTTATTTTCTACTGATGCTGATGGATTGACTTTTTGGAAACTCCCTTATGGTAGAATCATAATGAATTGTGTGCAAATGAGAAGGATACTTTTTATTAGAACATAATATTTGTTCACGTTAACTACCATGAAAATATTATACAAACAGATGCTTTCAGGGGCGGGTAGCACAGAGATTTGAATGCCGACTGGAGCGCTACCTTTGGGGCAAATGTCACGCTGTTAAGAGTAGTGATGGAAGTGGAAAGCAATCTGAACCGTTTAGCTGTATATCAAATGCTTCTTTTTTTATTACTATTTTTCCCAGAATACTATTGTTATTGAATATTTTATTTGGAAACAAACTGATAGCTTCTAGAGATTGCTAAGTTGTCAGTGAGGGCGTCTGTTGTCAGTTTCAGAAAATGCCTCACTGAAGAAATTTCATTTATATTCTAATCTGATTATCTTTAGTAGCATAAGGTTGATTCAGTTTCAGTCCCTGCAGCATTCCCATGAAGAATATCTTTGAGCAGTTACAAAGCAAAAAGTTCAGTCTGGGTTACAAAACCTAGCTAGGATGTATGTAAAACTATGTCAGCTTGCCTGTAAGTTGCTGTGGGTATGGTGCTATCAGTATTCTTATAAGATAGCTCAAAGCAAGCTCGGATACGTCTATGTGAGTGGTAGGTCAACTTCTGAACTGTAATACAGATATACATTCTGATTTGTTTCTAAAACACCATGTATGAGGGCTGCACTGAAAGTAATGCCTCCTATTTTATTGTTAGCCCATGATGTCTAAGGCAGATGTGGGTGGTGTGGCAGCAGAGGTTGAACGTTCCCACCAATATCTCATTACATGTTGCTCTGTGACAGACGGCAGCAGAGGGGCGGTCTGACAGAACGGTGTCTGATGTGGAAGTGCATAAGGTGCAAAGGTGCGTCACTGAATTCTTCCATGAAGAAAACACCGCACCCACTGACGTTCACTGGTGCTTGCTGAACGTTCATGGAGACCAAACAGTGGATGTGGGCACGGTGAGGCATTGGGTGGTGCGTTTCAGCAGTGGCAACAGAAACAGTCGATCATCTCCAGTGGTGCAGATTTTTCTGAGCATGGCATGCAGGCTCTTTTTTTAAAATGCACAGCTAATGGTGGTGGCTGTGTTGAAAAATAGTGTTTTGTAGCTGAGAATCTGCTCTTTCAAACAGCATTGTTGTGCTCTTTGTAGCTGTTTTAGTTTCCATGGAAATAAATAGAAGGCAGTGCTTTTGGAGCAACCTCTATAGCAAGTGTGTTAAGGTGTAGTTTATGAAACACTGTGTAAATGAATACTAGATAAAATATTCAATTATACAATAACAAACAGGCTTTGCAGGTGCTTAATTAACCTGGTGTTTTTTAAAACGAAAATTCTATTGCACAGATTTTTCTCCAGGAAGATTTCTGGTGGGATGGTGACTCTATTACACAGGTATTTCTACCTTAAACGGATTAAGAAACTATAAGTAACTCTTAGAGATCTGCCGTAACTTGAGGGGAGAAAAACATTTTGGTGGTGAACTGCGTATTACAACAAAGGCATGCAGTGCTTTATTCTCTTTTTCTGAAGATGTAAGATCCTTCTACCAACTTCTCATGATCCTTTCTTCTGAAGGAAGAATTAACTTCAGCTCTTCTTGCAGAATAGCCACAGTTAACACAGCAAGAACAGGCCTGGAAGGGCTGCCTAAGGGAGTTGAGCAAGAGGGCCTCAAGTGCTTGGATACTTAGACATATTTTGCTATCCTCTGACAAACATCTTTCAGGCTTCTGCAAATGAGAATTAAAATAGCTCCAGTCACAGTAGACTTCTCTAGAAGACATTCTGATCAAAGACTACTCATTTCTAAGAATTGAAATCACTATGCCAGTGTAATAGTTTTCAATATTGGAAGAACAATATAAGCAACTTCGTACTTTGAAAGAACCTTGGATTGTTTTTGTTGAGTTTTTTGCTTTTCTATTTTTTATCCTAAATCAAAATCAGCCTGAGGTAAGAAGTTATCATAGAGTTCACTCCGAAACCACTGAGAAAAGCTGTAAGAGCTCAGTGTTGAACTTCAGGTTTGACAAAAATCCCTCATCTCAGGTCAATTGACAGAGACTTTGTAGAATAACAAAGCTAATTGACTACAACTATGAAATAACCAAGTCCTGAGTGCATTCAGCTCCATCCACCAAATCTATTTGAAATGTTACATTTTTGTCAATGTCAAAATAGATTTTTTTTTACTACAAATAAATAAGCATCACAACTCTCACCATGTTAATATTTTCTGAGGTACCGGGAACATACGCAGTTAGAATGAAGGTAGTTTAATCTAGTAAGAATAGGAATCCAAAGGAATCTGGTGGCTGTTGAGACTGAAAAACACAGAAGGGCTCCTCTTTCACACAGAGGAAAGTGAGCAGTGGAATTCCTTACCTCAGTGTTTAGGTTTAGTATTTGAGAAGTGAAACAATTATTTTGATTCCAAAAATCATAAATTGCTGTGAGGAAAAAAAAATGCTAACTACAAATATACAGCTTTGGCTCAGAAATCTCTAAATTACAGATTGCTAGAAGCTGGAAGACTATTCTGGGAAATATCAGTATATGATATATACTCATAATCCTTCCAAACCAGCCTTATTGGCTGTAACAGAAGATAGGTTAGGAGATTAGATAGATGTTAGTATGGCTATTCTTCTGTTGATATACTGCTGTAATATCATTACTTTGACAGGACTAGTCCTTTGTCATAGAGCAATTCTTCTTACAGTTGTTAGTCTTTTTGGTATTTGTACTAATATCAAGGACATAAGTCTTTGTAGTTAAAGCTAAGAATCACAGTGGTCAGTGTTCATGGGCATTCCTCTTTTTTCTTTTATTTTCTCCTTTAGTGATTTAAAGATATTCATCAACTTTTGTTCCTGCTTACTTATCTTAAGAAGCTATCTTTGAGTTTTTGTTAGCTAAGTATTAGGGTTCTTGGAAGTTAAAATAAGAGGTGTGTAAAGTCTCTACTTACTTGTTAACATTATACTCCTTAATTTTCGTGTTCATATCTGCATATATTTCCCAAAATGTAAGCAGTATGCCAAAACGATGAAGGATGCTGCGTACCAGCAGTACGTCTGAAGGAAAAAGAAAAGCAAAACATGTTTGGATGGGAATCTTCAGTTATAGTCTGTAAATCTGAGGGAAGTGTAATTAGCATCTGAAAAGCCTTTCAAACAGAAGCAGTTGTATAATATTAACTTATCATTATCCACTCTGAGCTTCACATCAGTGACTTAGAAATTATAGCAGCTTGCAGACGCGTGGATAGGGAAGTTTAAAGTGTCAGCATTACACTCTGGCCCACTGCAGATCTGAAGTCAGGATACAAGCCAATATGCAAGCCCTGTGCAACTTGTTAGTCCTCCCATACAGGCTTCCAGTTCTTGTGCTGACAGAGCTCTTCTTCAAGAGCTCAGTGGCTTCCAAGTATGCAAAGCAACCCTTTTACCTACTGTTAGTAAAGTGATATTCAAATGTTCTAAAGTATAACACTGACAAGCTAAATCCAAGGCTTGCATTACGTCTGTGAGGTTGCTGTCTGTACCACCTGCTGGAAGAAAGGGCTGTGTTTGGAAGGTTCATTTTTGAGAAGAAAAGGAAACTTCTTCCCTTTATGAGGATTACGTTCAGCAGTTGTAACTGATAAAACCAGTTAGGTGATGTCATCAACACAACTCAACATGAGTTTTTCCACAGATTCAAAATCAAACCTATCAAATTTATTTTTGCTTTACCAGATACAAATCAACCAAAGCAGAGTCACTACGTAAGTGCTTTTAAAACTCAGTGAACAGAAGCAGATACCTTGCCCTTTCTGTTGCTGTTTGCTTTGATCTGTCCCACCACAGTGGAATTGTTGACTTATCCCTCAGCCCGCTCTGCCCATGAAATAAATAAATGTAGCACCTGGTCCTTCTAAGTGTTCCTGAAAATTCCAAAATATGCAGGAGTACCTCTAAAATGGTTTTATCTCTAGAACTAGCGTGAATTTCATCTTGAGAGTAGTCCTGAGTGACACTTTTGATACTGTTTCTGGAGGAACTTCTAGATTTCTATTTCTTGCCTTAGATAAGAGAAAATCCAACAAGCTCAGAGAAGTGCAGTTGTGCAGTGAGAACACGGCAAGTTCTTTACCTCTTAGAAAAGCAGAAGACTTTTCATACAGAATATATAGGACAGCCTTCAATAGACTATTGCTTTCTGTTACAGAAAGTAAAGCAATATTATAAGACAATGCTGTTCAATTTTATGTATTTTTTTAATGTGGAAGTCAAGTGAATACAAGGGGAGCTACTGAGAATGAAAGGTGAGGACTGGATGGCGGGGTTAGTTTTGAATGTATACAATAGCTTTGCGTGGGCAAATGGAAAGTAATTTTGTGTGATTACAAGGTCACAAGATATTGCAAGACACATATCAGAAAAGAAGGATTTAACTGGTATGTTGGAAGATGAGAAAGCAGTACAGCTAAGTGCAGAGGAGTCTAGAGAGGGTTGGATTTCTCTTAGTTACCTGCTGCCCAGCAGCTTCTTCCAATGCTCCACGCTGGTGGAGCCAGCTGCTTTGGGGTGTGTGTTTGTCTCCAGAGCTGCAGGCCATGCTTAGCTCCCACAGCTACCCAGGAGGGGTGCTTTTAAGGTGTCCTTACAGTGAGCACAAGAGTCATGCTGTGACACCGAACATAAGGAGCAGTGCTTAAAGCTGTACTTCCACTGAGGTAAACAAGCTTTATGTGAGAGGAAGAGGCAGTTATGGGTACGTCTTCAAACATGTCAGATAAACTGAGCAAAATCAAACACAGGATTGCTAAGGCATGTGGCAACAGCAGAACTAATGTTTTTTTTCTGGTTAGTTTGGTTTCACTCTCCACCTTTTTTTTTTTTCCCTCCCTTTTTTTCACCTTTATCTCATTGAAAGACATCTAAATGCTAGCTGATCATTAAAGAATGGCTGTGCCTGTGGCGGTCTATAAACTAAGGCCAGAATTTCAGAAGCGCCGAGATCCCAGCAGCTGATGTCACCAGGAATTTGCAGGTGCTCTGTACGTCTGAAAAGTCAAAGCTCGGTTTTTTGCCAGAGATCCGTTGCAAATGTGGCTGTACGTGTGTTCGGGGATAGATGTTCAAAATGCCAAAGCAAATACCATAATGTCTTCAATATGAATTCATATACTGCTTGAGATAAATTTGTTTGTATATCAAAGTGAAAATAAAATTCCTTCATTTTCTTATGATAATTTTAAGATACTTGCAATATACTGAGCATATACCAGGATGGAGGAGGAGAGAAGGCTGGCCATGTAAAATTGCAGCTGATGGCCTGGGGACAGATTCTTGCAATGGGGAGAATCCTATTATGTACTTGGGCACAAATCCACAGAGTTCTCCTTGAAAGTTATGTTTGCAGAGATGGATGTATCTGAGATTTCAGAAAGTCTGAGGACAGAGTGCTTTGAATGTAAGAAGCGCTCTGGATGAGTGACCTGAGAGTCAGTCAGGTTGTAGCAACTTTTTATGAGCATCAGACGTTACTGGTGATGTTTTTGGTAACCGGTAGCTATTCCTGCTGTTTTCTCTCTACAGAAAATTGAGCTTTTTAAGAAAAATGCATTCATATTTTGTAAAACTCTTGAGAGAGGCCTACATACAACTGAAAAAGTCTGTCTGGGGCTACGTGTTCTGTGGGGAATACAAAGAAAAACTTGCATAAGTATTCATTTGCTGAAAGAGGCAGAAATCTGTGGAAAAGTACTGCATGCACTCATCTCATTAACAGCTGTGTCACAGATTATGCGGAGCTCTGAGTGGCTGGTTGGATAATTTAGCATTAGCTTTATGTAGTTGTGTAAGTGTATTGCTGTATTAAACAACATAGGATCATCACGGAGTCAGTGAGACTGTCCTTGCAGGAAGACTGCAGGAGCACAAATATTACAGGGTTGGGGTATTTTAAAGGTGTTTGATATAGTAACAGGCCTTTCTTTGCCTTCTAAATTGCATGAGAGGTATTTCCTTAAGTGCTGGACTGAGTCAAAATTTAAAAACTAAAATCTCTCCCAGACTGGATAGAATTTACACGGATTTTGTTTCAGTCAGTGCATTTAATAAATAAAGTCTGTTACTTAAGAAAGCCCCTGGCTGTGTTTACAAATACCAAACAACATAATTAATCATTTTTGGTGTATTACTCTGCTAGATATTGGCTGTGTAAAGGATGTGCTGTGCATTTTTCAAGGATTATGAGAGAAGTTAATATTGAATCTCTAACAAAGAAACCCCAAGCGCTTCTGACAGACATAAATAAAATTCATTTTCATATAATGCATATTAACTTAGATGAACTTTTCAGAAAAATAAACTTGACCTGATGGATCCCATTATAGAGATCTGAACCTGTGATTTTGGCCAACGCCGGAGTCAAGATAGAGGCCTCACTGGACTGGGAAGTGTTCCTTTAAGTGTCTCTGCTTACTTGCTGTGTGTCTGCTTGCTTCGGAGAGACAACAATTTATGTAATAATTTCAAAAAATGATTGATAAAATAGGACTTTGTTCAGTGGTAGGCTTCCTCGTTACTGAAATGGGGTCTGTGTTCCCTATTGCCTCTGCTTCAGGGTCCAACAAAATCTTCAGTTTCTTTAGTATATTTTAAAGCTCAGTGGTTAGATGTCAGTAGGTTGCAACTCCGCTTGAAGGTAAATTAGAGCAGAACAGGAGGTTAAAAAGTTAAAATAAAGAAAAACAGAAGCGTGAATGATAAAAGGAAAAGGAATAGTGAATGCATAATAAAATATTTAGTGCTTTTCAATTAACTGTTCAAATGATTAGTATACTAGTATATTATATCATAAAAATAATGTCTATTAATTTTTTGCAGCTATTATCTTGACTGTGATTTACTCCCCTCAAATCATTAACAATGCTATTAAAAAGGTGGATATAGATGAACATTCTGGATAGTGTGCAGAAAAATAATAAAATTATGGCTGAGGGTCAAGAAAGAAGCTGAAAAGCAACTGATTTTAGGGGACAGAGACAGGGGGCTGTTAAGGAACAGGCATCTGAGAGGAGATGAAATGAAGAAATACAGCAAAAAACATGATCTGATTTGGTCCGGTTCCTTACAGTAGCTGAAATGCTTTTGTGGTAAGATTCCTTCTTTCCCTAAATGCTGCAGTTTAATCTCAGTTCTGAACACACATTCATTTCCTGAAAGGCACAGTCATCTAGAATCACACAGCTTTTCTTCACAATGAAAATCTCTGTGTACATCATGAAGAGGATAAATGCATGTACGAATTGGAGTCCCCAGGGTCTTTTCTGAAGCAATGAAGCATCCTTGTTTCAGGTTACAATGGCAGCTTGAGGGCAGCATTTCCATCCAGAAGAAAATGGCTGTGACTCTTCATAAATAGAGGCCTTCTTGGAAAATGAGATACAGAGCGTAACTAGGAAAGTGTTAACCAAAGAGGAGAAGAGAAACATCAGCAAATTGAAAATGAACAGCTGATGTGCAGTTAAAGAAGGGTTGCCAGTGGTTTCTTTGTTTGAATGGATGTGGGGTTTTTTGTATGGGTATATCTATTTTTGTTCTGATTGTAAGTTTCTAGAATTAATTAAAATTGTAAGAAATTTCAGGTGTGCTTTTCACAGCTGAAAATGAAAGTCCTTCACTCAGCTGTAAGGATTCACTGATTCAGTGTTTTTTTGTTAATGTTAGCATCTCATTTTCTGCTACTACTACTGTGCTTTGACAGGGAGATCATTCTTTCTAGTATTTTATTCTTTATGATTTTGAGTAGAAACATAGGGCTGCTACACAGAAATAGTAGCAATACCTTGTAAGTGAGAAAGTGAGTTGTATTACAAAGCCCACAGTATGTTTGGCATAAACACAGACTCTGAGTGAAAATTCAGCTGGTGGGGAGAAAGGGAAACTGGTCAGCCTAGCAGAGGGATTATAACAGCCATATCTCTGTAAAACATGATGGCTGAAGTCTCTGGTCTGCAGCATAGCAATGTGATGAATGCTGCAGTTTGCCTCTGCCTTCCCATGCTGATTGTTAGCAATGGCAGCAGAGGAAACGTGCATTCTTACATCCATTTTCTTACACCTGTTGGTGCAGGCCTAACCACTGGGCATGCTAAGGGACTACTTTGTCTGCTGCTTTCTCTGTATTTTTCTTAGATACCTAGGGAAGCTCACAGGTTTTCAGCTCTAGCAATTAGTGTATGCCTTTGCAAGCAGGGAAAGAAATAGCATGGTATTTTTAACAGTACTTAAAATCCAAGAGTAAGTTGCAAAAATGAAATACAGCTGTTGGTTGCAAGAGCTCTTCACGCTGGCTCACCTCCCACTTCTGGACGCTAGAGGCCATTCCGTTCTTTCACATCTCAAATACCTGCTGATTTCTCAGTGGAAGTCCAGCTGGACTTAACTGCAAGCCAGCAAGAAGTCCTTAGAGGAATAACGAGCTCTGGAATACGCAGTAAGGGGGAGAGAAAGTTGGAGAGTGCAGAATGATTAGTAGCAGCAAGTGGATGAGTAGATGTGTTTTCTCACGTTGGGTGATTGGTTTGTTTTGGAATATATGCTGTCAGTAGTTTCTTTGAGAAATGTTAAGTGACTTGTTCCTCTGCATCCTGAGTTTAGTAAATGCTTACTCCTTCAGAAAAAAAGCGGCTATCGTTTGTCTTAACAACAAACAATATCACAATGATTATTTTTATGGTTTCATTTAGATTACTATATTTAGATAGCTTAACCTGGCAGAGGGGAGTTTTACAAGATGTAAAATAACCTATACGTAGGCTAATCATAGTTTGAACATCAGTACCACGATACCATATCATCAATCAGCTGCTTCCCAGTATGCTGCAAAACAGCCAGTCACTTCTTTAAAAGTCTTAGAATGGTGGGTAATCTAATTCTGAACGTGCCAGGTGAGCTACGTGAAGAAGTAAAGCAAGGGTTGACTGGATTAAAAGTCTCCAGAGAATCACTTTTTTATTTTTAGAATGAATGATATGCATGATAATAAATGCTTTGTAATTTAGATTTTTCTGTGTTTTGACTGTGACCCTTCGTAGGTTAAAGGCACATTAATTCACAATTGTTCCTCGTTCTTAGTTTTGCCTTAATAAACAAACTGGATAAAGTGCTGAGTGCAAATATGAAATAAGGGGGCAATAAAATTTACAAATGCCGTACGAAAGCCAGTCTGACTTTGATTTAGCTTGACATTCAAAATCGGCTCTCTAAGAGCCTTACTTTCTGTATTCTCATTGTTCCATGCTCCAGCAAATATCTTTATATGAGTGATTCGGCAAAGCGGCAGCTTTTACAAAATTCTCTATTTTCATGGATATATGCCCAAGTTTTTGCACAACTTGTACCACAACATTTCTGCTCTTAGCTTGCTGCCAAGCTCTTTCCATATCCTAGCATCTTCCTTATCCATCTTCTGGCCTTCTGCTGAGTCCTTCTTTCTGTTATCTCCGTTCTCCGTAGTGTGCTGATATGAAGTCAAAACTAATAAACCTGACACCTTTAAAAAACAGAACTGCTTGCTAGCCAGCAACGCGACTATCCAACTCCAATTTATCTAATCAACATAGAGCTCAAAAATATATATGAATCCAACAGATTAATTATGCACTCTATGAAAAAGTACTTAGTTTTCTTTATTTGCTAGTTGGCTACTCCTTGAGAATTTCAGAATTCTTCTGTAATTTGTTCTATATTGAAGGCATATTCTATTTAGTATTGGAACTGGTTTGGAACAAGGCAGTTATGAGCTCCTCCATTATTGCACTTGTTTCTCTGTCAAGATCATGAAAATTATAGTCTTTCTTTCATTAGCTGATATGGTGGTAATACATAGCATTCTTACAAGGAAAAGGATCCCTTTTTGGAAAAGAATAACCTTTAAAAACAATGTCTGTTTCTCATCGACCCTATTTTTGTTTCCTTTGAAGTTAACAGCAGCTTTTCTGTATGTGTTATTTCTTTGTTTTAGTCTATTAAAAGCAATACAATATTTGGAAAAACTTCAATTAAAGAACAATAGTAGAACTAATATAGTATCTGATGAAAAATTCGAAGTATATAGAAACAACGAAACGAAAGAAGTCTAAAATCTTCATATAATGATCAGAAGATGTGATTTTATTTTTTTTAGAGAGATACCTTTTGGGTATTTCAGTGGTAAATTAACATGAATAATAAGGAATAGAGTTTGCATGAAATTGATTATTTATTTTCTTTTTAACATGTAATAACACTATTTTGTCTGAGAGGGAGCTCTGTGCTTATTTTAGAGCTCTAATGTTACTGTGGCTGGCATTGTCTCATTATATAATTACATCCAGCTGATTTCTTTGCAGTAATCTGGACATTTGTTAAATAACAAAAAACACAAAATGACAAAATGATAGAACTGCTCCTTTCCTCCCTTCCCCCTACCACATATTAAGGCTGCCTCTGGCTGGCTCTTGTGTTTATCTTTGCCAAATGCTTGTGATTCTTTCTCAGCCTAAAAATTCCCCGCAATAAAGTTAGTTTCAACTTTGCCTTTTTTTTTTTTTCCAGCAAAACTGAGGATTATACTTAAAGTACCCTTTTTCATTTGTAAAATGGTCGGTTTCTTTAGCACAATCATATCCTCACTACTGCTGTTGGCATCTGTTCATCTGTTGCTTGTCTTAATTTGTATTTCAATATGTTTCATGGTAGCAAGCCACACGTTTCCAGTGACAGCAATTGTTAGCTATAGGAGACCTCAATATGTCAGTCTTTCATATCCAAACAGAGATAATATGGGTAGTCATCACTGAAGAACTTCTGATCAGAACAAACGGTTCTGGAGAAATGGTGTTATGGGTTTATGATTTCTGTTATTGATATTCCACAACGTAACATCACGTAACACGCTGGGAGTTAAAGAGTTAATGGTCCAGTTCCATGGATTGTCAATAGTTCTGGGTTTACCTTTTTCAGAAGGGAAGAATAACTACAGATCCCAGAAGACTTCATTATTCTGTTTCCGTTTTCCAGTCAGCGGGAAAGATAAAACTGTTTGGGAGTCACAAGACTGCCCCTTCTTTTTCTGCTTGTCTCTGTGGTGTGCTCCCTATCTGTCTTGCCTTCGGCGTTAGAGTAAGGCCTTCAGTTTTGGACACTCTCATTTTATTTGATTTATTAGCTTCAATTCCAATTATATTGTATTATATTGTGTTATCTCGCATTCCGCTATCATATTTAGTAAATTAGTTTTTTTCCTTAGCTGGTTGCCACTGTTTTGTTTTCAGGCCCATCTCCGGGGCGTGGGTCCCTGGGTCCCTCTGCCCCATTAGTCATGGAACTAGGCCAGAACCGTGATATTCATTAGTGCTTTGGCCAGGAAAGGTGTACTTTTACAATGAACCTCTCTGTATTCTCAGAGAACTTAGTAAGAGAGCTTATCGGTTTTGTTGCCATGTTGGAAGCAATGGGTGGCAGAATACTTAAGCACTGGGAGAAGCGTTTGGCAGAAGCCACCTGGTTGGTCGATACTCAAGGATCTATCAGTCATGATAGTCTTGCCCAATCCAGCTCTCTACGTACTGTGGATGGAGATAAGGTCCCTGTAGTACATGTAAAGTGCATGTTGGGAAAAGCAGTTTGGGTTTTTCCAGCTTCTAGAAAAGGCAAACTTCCCCGTGGAACTGTTTCTGCTGAGGGACCTGGGTCCACTTGGTGGGTGATGCAAAAAACAATGGCGATGTTCAATGTGTTCCACAAGGGAATTTGATGCTGGGGGAGTGCAGTCAATAATTCCATGCGTGTGTGTGTGTGTGTTTAATGCATGTTAAATATTGCTTGTTTGTTCGTACATAAGGTGTGATGTAGTGATGTGGAATAAGAGGTGGAATGTCATGGTTTTCATATTAAGACTGTCGTGTTACTAAAGTGCTCTGGGTTTCTCAGGAGATATTTAATTCCAAGGTTCTGTTATGTTTAGGTTTTTAAATGATGCTTGTCATCGTAGTTCTGGGCTTAGCAGCTCATGAAGAAACGCGACTAATATCTGTCGTATACTGGTTATTCTCTCATCCTTTCCCAAGGAAGAAGCATATGCAATGGAACGTCTTGTTTTGCTTGAGTTGTTATTTTAAAATCTACAAGTTGCTGTGTGCTTATTTTAGGGACATCAGTATTAGAGAAATGTATGTTGCATTGGGAGTGGAATAGAACAGGCTCTGTGGTTGTCCTTATTCTTCATGGAAGTTTACTGCATTTGTTCCGATAAGTTTCTGAGAAGGATCTATGTTCCGCAGGCACGGTCATGCATGATTGAGTTCCACTCATTTAGGGAAGTGTAACTGTTGGTAACAGCCTTCTTAGAGTCTGTGCTGTTTTTCTTATGTATTCTAGGTCTAGGGTATTGGGGAAATGAGTACACGATAGAAGTAGTGTGTGAATATGCTTGAGATAGCTCTGTATGAGCTACCTCAGAGCCTTTGGAACCAAAACAACTTCTGAATACAATTTAAAAATCACTTAAAAAGCAGAAAACATTTTTGGTGTGCTCGTAGTTAGGAAGCTGAGAGAATTCTGTTAAAGGCTTTCTTTGGGACCCTGAAAGAATCAAACTTAGAATGCAGTTCGTCATTCCCAGGCAGCTGCTGGCCTAATATTCACATGGAAGGGTCAGAAGAGGAGAAAATTTTATACATAAACAGTATATATTGATTTATAGTCTCAGGTAGGTAGAATTTTCTGTTGATACTGATCTTACTTATCTGCTCAGTTGCAGTGTGATCTGAAGGAAAGAAAAGTTTTGCAGTGTGATGGGAAATAACACAGAAGAGCGCTTTACTGTACTCATTGTGGTAATTACATCCATAAAATTGCAATCCAACCTTGTAAATTATTGTATGATGACTCATAAGTGGTGGTAAATTGTTATAACAGGTCTTTGGTGAGTTGATATTTGCAGAGCAGGCCTCTGATTAGTGCAAGATCCAGAAAATGTACTCACATAGACATAGTTTCTGTAAGTCAAAAGGAAAGAATTTCTGGCATTTGCATGATTACGAGATCAGGTCTGTAATGTCTATAGTAAGAAGGTACTGCTATTTTAATTTATTTCAACTATGTGGAGAATATTTTTAGTCAACTTATATTTTAGAAAATTTTCTTTCTGGATACAATGGGTGGAATGTTCTCTTCCTGTACTTCAGATTCTCCAGACTGTGCAGTGCTTCCATCGGCTAAATAAAAGTGCTCGCGTGCCGCTTCTTCTTGGATGGCAGAATCTGCCGCACAAAAATAGCCCATCTGGAAACAGGGAGCTCTTTCTCTCAAAAATGATTCTTGGTGTGTTAGATAACCACTTAACTGCCAGCTAAGAGAAAGATTGAAAATATGTCTAATCTGTATATATCTCCAATCTTATATCATAATACAAATGGGATTTTAACCAGAACGCATCACTTGCGAGGCAGAAGTGGAGCACTAAAATATCAGTACAGTTCACCCACTGTGTAATTAAAACTTGCCAGTATTCTCAAAAGTAAAATTTTCAAGGAATTTCAAGTATAAAGAGCACCTGGAAACGTGTGCTAGTATTATGAATAAAGCTACCTGATTCTGCAAGCACTAGTGAAGGTAAGGAACTGTGAGCATACTGACAGCTCCCTTATATGCTTCTTTATATGGCTGATTTCATTCAAAAATTTCCAAGGATGCTCGAACTTTTGATCTTGGAAACATCCATGAACTGTATCTCACTCATAGGATTTACAGATGCTAATAAAGCTACTTACATGAGTAAGAACAGAATTTGAATAACTTTTGAGGTATTAGTGGCTAGATATTATTGTGAAATATGAACTATTAACTAATTAATGTTCACTAATAATGGTGAAATGCTGCTGCATATGCTTATGGACAGTCTCATAAATTTGCTATGACTAATCCCGCAGTAATGCTACTAATACACTTAGGTTGTCTTCAAATTTGGACCCTGATCTTCAGTATAGTGTTAATTTAATACAATTTTATTTTAGGCTTGTGACAGTTTAATGTTCAAACCAATCAGTGTTTTAAAAGTACTCTTAAAAGTGTCTGTTTCATTTTGCTCTCTGGGAGAAAGAAAGCACAATGGAAGGAAAACACATCTATAGAAACAGCTTAGTAAGGTCTTTCATAAATATTCGTGTGCAATTTTCAGCTACTAGCTTGATTACTGAAGAGCTAAGGTGAAATCTATGAAGTTTCATTGGTGAAAACATTAAAGAGCCAGAGATGTCCTTCAGATCCTTTTCATATACTACAGATTCACTTGGTAGATGATATATGCTAAAATGCATGTGTGAACGTGACACTTTGTTTGAAATTCGTGCTCAGCATTGCTGTGTGCCCTGTGTCATTTTGCCTTTCTGACTTCCATTTCTCTGAAATCAAAAAATAAATAGTAAGATTGGGTCAAGTCCAGAAAAATTCCATTACGAGATCTGCATAAGGAGGACCTGAGTACAAGAGGTATACGGAGATGATGGATTTAAAGATGACGTTGTTGGAGGCATGTTGACTCACTGAGGAGATTCATACCTTCTTCCATATAGGGCAATGTACTAATGCAATTTTATGTGTATTTCCTGTTTTGCTGACCAAGCCTATCCTGTCGTGGAAGGTGCGTGAGGTTCTGGCAAATACCCAAAGATGTCCTGTGCATTTCTCTCTTCTTTCTGGTCCCAAATTCACATTTGGTTTCTTTCCTTATGTTCATTTAATTAGGCTCTGGGATCTGTGGTAGTTCTGCAACCTGTTTCAATGGGAATATAGCCCCCATGTTCCTCCTCTACTGCTTGGCAGGGTGGCTCTGATGAAATGCATTTTACCATCTCTGCAGTTCCAATTTCCCTCATGATATTAGTGATACGAAGGAGGTTCTTAAAAATCACTATTATTGCATGAGGCTTTTCAGATCTTCAGAAAAGTAGTATAGATACGAAGAGGGCTACTTGTAATTTCCATCATTCATTTCTAGTATTCACTTCACAGTAAAAATTCCTTGGCCCACTGGAACCAAGGAGAAAAGTCAGTATACTTTAGGGTTCTCAAAGTTGTATATCTTTTTGTCTTGTGTGTGTGAAGGCTGTGATATGCAAGATGGTAGGTGACCTCATGCAGAATTCAAAGGGCAATAACTCTGATGAAGAAAGACTGTCTCATGACTGGGATTAATATAAACATTTCATTACAAGTATTTAAATGTTAGATTTTAGATACGTTAGAGTGTGCTAAATGTGTGCTGAGTCCATATATGAAAGTGTAAGATAACTATTTAAGAAATATTTGAGTCTGGAATGGCTCATTGTCACTGAAAAATTGTCCTAGGTACCTGCATAGCATTCCTGTCCAATTTGCAATACTGCAACTTGAGAAAACAAACCAACCTAAGAACTTATTTCAGAGTTTGTCATTTTCCATAGAATTATTCACAACTGGACTTTCAACAGTAATTTCTTTAGGAATTACTTGTATAAAAGAATTAATACAGTGTTATGAAATGGGCCATATTACGTAATGCCACGTATTTCTAAGTATCACAAACATGCTATTGCCATTTTAATGGTTTTCTAACACAGCCCAAACATAGCTGAAATTAATGGAAATACGTTATGGTAAAAGTGCAGACAGAAATGACAAAGTTTGGTTTGATTTACACAAGCATAAATGCAAAATGACCCCACTACCATTAAAAGAATTGTGCTAGATTTACAGTAGTGGAAAGGAGAAAAGAAAGTGGCTCTGAATAAGCACTTCAGCAGTAAAATGCATCCATTTATAAGGTGAGAATGTACAGTAGTAAGAGATAAGAGAAAACTATGAGGATTCGATCTGGCAGGGCCATGAGTTCTCCTGTGTAGGCTGGCTTTCACAACACCTGTTTCTGGTTAGAATTTCGAATGGTAGAACACAAGGGCTAGTCCAAAATGTGCCGAGTGAAAGAAGAAACAAAACCTGTAGTGGTGCAAGCTATCCCCTGTATCGCTTAAACCACGGGTATCTGTGATGTAATCTATAGAACTGTACTGCATTTTTAAGTACACCAATGACAAAAAAGTTCTGTTTTCCTTTAATTTGTTTTAAATGAAATAAATGGTAGTCCTTCTGGGGCATTCACTTCTGGGAGAGACTGCACTCTTCACCTTGTTTAAAATTGTTGGGAGGCAAAAAAGTTATGCCATAGGATGGTACAGGGAGCCTTAAATAGTAAACTCTTCGATTATTATTTGACATCGCTTCTGGTCTTTGCCTGGGCTCGTAATCTTGATATTTTATACATGTGGGAGAATTATAAGCTTGTGAAAAAAGGAGATTTTTTCATTCTCCTTTTTTTCATGGAGATGAGAGTCAAATTCTGAGAGCAGGATCTTGAAAAATACACACCTCTATCTTCCTACTATGGATTTAATTTTAAAAGATTGTCTTTATACAGAGATTAATGAAAGTACTGGTAAAAACAGCATTATAGTAGTCTGGCTGGCACTCCACCACAGTTCCGGTAGGTACAGCCATCCGCAGCAGACGCTTCCAGGATTGATAGTAAACGTCAGTCGTTCAATGCGGCTGGCAATACCAGTCCGTCTTTAGCGAAGGGCCCTATTAATAGCCAGGTAAAAGCATTTCTGTATTAGAAGATTCCAGTTATGGTCATACCGTGTCAGGAAGATGTCAGTGTTCTATCTCATCTTGCTACTAATGATTGCTAATATAGTATTACAGGATAATAGATGAGGAGGTATGGATTACAAAGTTATGAATCAATCAAACTTTTTGTGATGCATTTATAAGCTTTCGTGGCTTGTTAAAACATCAAAACCCACAGATTGATTTTTGTTTTAACAATCAATTCCCTCTATGTTTTTTAGCATGCAGTGAAGAGTTAAATTTTTGTAACTATAAATATTGAGAAAAGTATTATGACACAAACAGGAAGATTTATTGCATTCTGATGGCAGAGCTGAAAGGATGTATATGCTATCCCACTGAAATGTCAAGATGCAAAGGTTGATTAGTAAGAAAGAATTTGTTTTACAAAGAGGAAACTCATCTCTATGTTCATCAACTGATATGTAGCGGGAATTCATCTGCACAAATGTTTATACTCACAAAGATGGTCTGATATCAGCCCTCATAGGATAACGTTTGAGTCTGCATTGGGAATACTTACAGTATCTGTGATGAAGCTACAGCAGTACACAGGTAACTGTCACAATGAAGGCTGTGCAACTTGTCAACTATTCATCATGGCCTCTAAGAAGCAGTAAATGACTCTCATGGCTTTCTATTCACACATTTACCCCAAAGATGAAATTCCAAACTGGGAATTCTTTTAAGGGAAAGAGAGCAATTTAGTCTCTGGTTGTAATGTGCTCCTAGCCTTCAGGCTTACAAGTAACTTCTGTATTTGAATGTTGTCTAGTTAAGTTTGTAAGTTTGACACATCAGCTTTTGACAGAACGTTTGCAATTGAAATGTCTGGAAACTGGGAACAAGAATAAACCTTCCAGATATATCCTGTGCTGTTAGTGTAGCCTCCCAAGAAGTCAAGTTGTTATTAGGCATACATCAGCTTACTGTGAAAACTGACTGTGTAATTTATAGAAAATACAGCATTGGAACTTCGACTCAGGAAGGGGATTTTGCAAAGTTGGAGGCTGAAAATCTCTAGTGGGGAGCTTCATGGTAACGTGGTAGCTTGCACAGGCATCCCATGTAGCTCTACACAATGTTTCCATTGTTGGTCTGAGCAAAGTGAATGTAAGGAAACTGTTATGTCATGACCTGAACTGATGATTGAGCAGCTGGTGAATGGGATGGCTGGCTCAGGAAGCACCGGTGCAAGTAATTCACCTGTGCTTCCCACATGACTGGAAGGGGTGGACTCCCTGGGTTTATTTAAGGGCTATCCTCTAAAGGGAGAACATCTCAAAGTGACCTTCCTCCAGGAGAAGGAGTGCTCTCTGACTAGAGACCCTGTCACCAGTCAGGTGAGTCAAGTTTTTGCTTTATGTGATTATTGATGTTCCTATTGATGCTTTGCCTGGTATTGCAGAGAACTTGTCAGAAGCAATTTCATTGCTTCCAAGGGCCGACAGTGGAACGGGGGAAAAAATCAGTGTAATATATAGAATGCTTCTCTCATGAAGAATCACAGAATTGTAAGGGTTGGAAGATGACATGTAGAATAAGCTGCTCCACCATCTTCCCATGGACGGAATGAGGTGGAATGGCCAGCAGTTTCCTCGCTCCTTCTCCTTGCCCTTTTTGAAGACTGGAGTGACACTGGTTTTCCTCCAGACCTCAGGTTCCTCTCCTGCTCTCCGTGACCTTTCAAAGGTGATAGAGGGTGGTCTGGCAATTACTTCTGCTTCATGGGTGCATACCAATAGGGCCTGTGGACTTGAGTGTGTTGAGTTAGCCGAGGGGATCTCTGACCAAATCTCTTTGACCAAAGGGAAGTCTTCCTTTCCCCAGGCTCTCTTATTTTCAATGTCTGGGAGTCCTGAGGGACAGTGTTAGAAGTAAAGACTGAAGCAAAGGAGTTCAGTAACTCTGCCTTCTTAGTGTTCTCCATTACAAGGGTACTTGCCTCACTCAGCAGCAAACCCACATTTTTGCTAGTTTTCCTTTTGCAATTTACATACTAAAGGAAGCCTTTTTTTTTTGTTATCCTTGACCTCCCTCACCAGATTTAATTCCAAGTGGGCCTTGACCTATAAGAATATGTCTTCAGTGCAACTGCATGCAGTTGGTGAAGTACAGCAGCAAGCTGAGTTGTGAGATGTGGCAGGTGTGCCATGTTAAGTGACTCTGCAGAGGTATGGCCCATTGCAGTTGTGTAGTGAATGTCCTGTTCCTTTTGCTTCTTCTGAAGTGGAACAGGAGAGTATCACGTATTTGTCCAGTTTATAAATGCTAAGCTGACTCAATAATTTGCAGTTGTCTTCTTGTATATTTTGTCTTAAAATATTTTGATTAGAAAAAAGAAACCCTGTATTATGTCAATTTAACAGAACACTTAAAAAAAAATAGACTAATGAGAGATATCAAAATATACTTGTGCATAGGGAGAGGTTAATTTGGAAGTTTTATTTCCAGTGGAGTTCCCCAGAGATCCAGGTTTGTTTTGACACTAATAGTTTTGTCAAAAGACTAGACAACGATAAAAGCATTAGCTGCTAAAATCTGAAACAAATGTTAGTTAGTAATGGTAAGGAAAAAGCCCAGTGTTAAATGGATCTTGGTGACCTGGTAACATGGTCACAAACTAATAATCATACTGTTGTTTCCAAATGCATGTTAGTATCGCTATAGATACTGTATTATAGATACAGCATTTATATACATATGTATATATGCACACTGTGTATTTCTATATATACTATAGATATAACACAGAATTACTGCTTGCCTTCTTAATTTCTAGTTACAGTATTTCTTGTAAGCAATACTGTAGCAGAATGTAGCACCTTACGAATACTTAGTTCAATATGAGCTGTCAGTGGAGTAATTACAAGAAGCAAAGGGAACCTTGGATATATTTAAGAATGAAAATATCTACAGAAGTGAAGAACCACAAAAAAAAAAAGGCAAGATTGCTAATAAAATTGTGTTGTGAGTCCCCTTCAAGTAAGAATTCAGATAAAAGCCATGAAAATTATGCTAGAAAAGTAGTCTTAATCTTCCAAGGAAGAAGCAAGGCATTCTATTTACACAGCTCCTTAAAGATAAGGCCAAGAAGCACGCAGATACCTTCCTGTGGAAAAGGAAAAACACAACATGATAATTGGGCTTTTCTGCTCTGCTGATAAAGCATAATAAGATCAAATGACTTGAAGCTGTGAGAATAATTAGATGAAGGAATTGCTTCCCACTTGAGGTGGAGGATTCACAATCATATAGATTTTCAGGAAAGGAGACTAGATCTTTTGTATTCAGCTTCAATGAGAAATTGCAATATCTCTGTGTTTACAGGCAGAGGAAACAGAGGGATTGTATTGCATTGCTGGAGGTTTTCCATTATTTGTTCTGTCCTTCAGGTTGGTAAACCCAAGTTTCTCCTTTATTTAGTGGGTTAATAGCAAGCACTGGCATGCTTTCATTGCTCTCTGTGATCTTGTGACACAGACATCTCTGTATTGAGGCAATGATTATAAAGAGTTCTCAGTTCTTCAGGTCTTCAGCCAGTTAAGAAGGAATTTCCCCAGAGAGTTAAGTTTACAGACCCAAGGATTTTGTTTGTTTGCGGCTTTCTGTAGAGAAGGAGAGGCTGGTCATAACTAGCTGTGGGGCACAGATAATGTGTGCCAATGTTCTGAGTTGAAAAGATAAACCTCTTAGATGTGGTTGGCTTGTCCTGCTCCTGTTCTCAGACTGATTGCTGTATGGGAGAGAATACACCTGGAACCCAGATGGGGAAGTCCCTCAGTACTGTTGGCTGAAGTTCATTTGTTGAGATCACTTGGGCGTATCATCTCATCCTTTTCCTGCCGATGTTGAAGTTTTGCCTATTACACTCTTATTTGCTCTCCTTCGCTTTCTGCCTCAGCAAGTAATTATTTAAAACCCCAAATATTTTAACTTGAAATGCTGGGAATTGATGTGGACTGCCTGAATAAAACATGTTTTCTGATTAACATATGGTCAACTGGAAGCATGAAATTTTAAAATTTATCATTTAATGGCTGTTATTTAGGGCTGTCTCCTTAAGAGGATTAGAGCTGTGGTCCCATTTTGGTTGTAGGCTGTCACTCAGGATGCTCTTACAACTCTAGTGATCGTTGTTATCTGACTAAATGCCTCTCTGAAAGTCCTGAGTTGTTCTCATGGAAACTGTCAGCTCTGTTTACGTGGTGAGAGGTGTTAATAAAGGCAGATGTCAAACTTCTGCTTGTCAGAATGAATCGCTGACTGCATCTGAGCAAATGTGGAGGAAGGGGCGCTGCTGCACACGTGTCAAGGAAAAATCAGTTTGGTCACTGTACGTCATCAGTATGTAGAGTAGAGTGGTCCAGAGTAGCTTCATCACATCGTCCAGTTTTACTGTGAAGGTATACAAAATATATTGGTTTGCAGCCTGAAGACTGAATGAAGAGCATAGTGCTTGATGACAGGTTCGTGTAGCACTGTTTCCTAAGGTGTGATACATTCTAGTATGCTCCTTTTTCTTTGTAAGAGGTTTACAGCGTAACTGATGTTAGCGATGATCCTGGCCTTTCTACAATGCCTTGATTTCCTTTAACAAATGCAATAAATGATGTAGTCACATTCAGATTTGTTCAGAAAATGGAAGGTTTATTTTAGAGTAAGCAAAGAGTAATTCAGGTGACTGCTGAATTGTTCTGTCTGTTGAAGCATAGGGCCCAGCAATAGTAAAAAAATGGATGACACTTGCTGTTTCTTTACCCTTTGTTTCCTATCAACCTCG
Organism: Pavo muticus; assembly: GCA_016647715.1. NCBI lineage: Eukaryota > Metazoa > Chordata > Aves > Galliformes > Phasianidae > Pavo > Pavo muticus. The sequence goes on from JACDJE010000083.1 coordinate 55,534, forward strand.
CATTACAAACAAGTTCTCATGTTAGGTAATAGTAGTCCCCTGTGGCAGACCTTGAAAAAAAAATAGGTTGTTTTTATTTTAACATTGAGGTGAAGGAAAAGAGTGAACGTTGTGTGCAGTGTAGTGTCCGTTCTTATTAGGAAGGTCAAGGCAGGTAAAAACAGTGAAAGAGACACTAAGAAATCTGTGGTTCTTCTCTCAGATGTTATCCTAAGGTGTGAAATTGGCTGGTTGTTATAAACTAGTCCCCTGTTTCTCTGTAATGAACTGGGCTGCTTTAATATTAAAAACACCATTTATGTTGCCCAAACTTCTGAAACTTGTTTTCAGATGCTTTTGGTTAATATCTACTATAATCTATGAACGCTACAGGTTACAGACTGAGTACCGTTTTATCTTTCTCGCTGTATCCATGTGAACAAGGCTATTTGTGCAGGGCAGTGTCATCTGGTATTTTTTCAGGATTGTTATTTGCAACGTTACGCTTTTTTTCCTCAGAAAACAGTGCTCACCGTTTATTATGAACAAAAATGTGATTGCATTTACTAGAAATATGACAAGAGTAGAAAATAGTGCAGTAAACCTTCTGACATAATGAATACTTTATGAATTAGTGAAAGTGAAAATCAGTTTTGCGAGGGATTTGCAAAGAGAAGTGCATTTCTCATGTTTCCTATGGAGTAACGAGACTGACTGAGGCCAGTGCTAAAATACTTGTCAAGAAAACCACTCGTCCTATTTAGTTGTAGCTCTGGAGCCTGAGCCCCACGGTTATACAAAAATACTTGATGGCTGGTTTTGTAGTGAGCAAACTCTCAGTAATTAACGAAAAATGAAAATGGCACTTTGGATGCTCTCTCTTACCGGTCTGGCCATTAAATTAACTCTTGAAATGCATTTCTAGTTTTAATTCCTGTTCTGTTAACGGTGTCTAGATTTTTCTTGGTGTTAAAAATCAAACCCCAAAAGAGTAACAGGCTGCTTATGATAAGGCATCTTATCACTGACATTCTCTAAGGTGAGGACAGCCTTTTCAAACGGAAAAATGACTGTGAACTGAAAAAACAATAATGTTTGGATTATTTATGTTGCTTCTCTGCCTCTGTATCATTGCAATAAACTTCAGCTACAATGCAGATGTTTCATTCTGTTCAAATGCTTTACAGAAAAACAGCGAGACTTCTGCTCAGCAAATAAGATAAGCTTTCCTGGAATGCTTCTCATTTTGCACTGCTTCCCTCTGTTTTATTGATAAAAATATTTTAATTCCTTGACGTTGTAACAAAGTTGATCTTTTCTGTTTGAAATGCAATACAGAGAGGAAAAGAAAGCATCACATAAAAACGGAACAACTGAAATGAAGAAATCTGAAATAGTTGAATGATATTTGGGGTAAACTGCAAGTTCTATTTTTTTTGTTTGTTTGTTTTGTTTTGTTTTTTGTTCGTTTGTTTTTGTTTTCACATATTGGCCAAAAAAAAAAAAAAAAAAGCTTTTACCTGAACTTTCTCTCTTTTCCCCCTTTACTTCTTTGGCTCTGGAGTGCGTGGTTCTCATAGCTCTTGCCCTTTTGTTTAGGCCAGGAGCTTCAGCTGGATCTTTCAAACTGCCCCGGGCATTTGTCCCACTTTCCTTTGACAGAAGAACATAAAACCACATTTCTAGTATTCCTAAACTAATTATCCTTTTTTCAGGCTTAAAATACTGTGACAGATCAAAAAATGGTAGCAGAAATCTAGTTCCATCAACAAATATGAGAAAAGTAAGTTCAGTAAGATGGTGTAATTAATCTTGCAATAAAAATAATTGTTTACAGTTAAAATTAATGTAACATGCATTCCTCAGCAGATAATAAATTATGGGTTTTCTCATTAGCATTTGAATTGATTTCCTCTAATTTGCGAGGAACACATGAGCATGTGACTAGATTAAGTTTAATTGGACTACAGCTGGTGCTGATTGTGTGTGGGTAGTGGGGGGGTTCTGACTGATTTGGCATCCTGCATTGTGTAGCATTGTCTGTTTCTTCCCTTTCTGCGTTTTGTGTACAGATTGTAAGGCACTGTGAGAAACATTAGAGAGTAAAAATGGAAAAGAATACTCTAATTTGTGCACAGAGAAAAATGTAAGCGGAGTACTTACAGAAGGTCTGTGGCGTCAGCTAGTGAGTGCGCTGTGAGTCAAAACGCTTTGTGCAGTGACTTGCAGCTGATACAGACATTATCAGAAGAGCATTTTGAATCTTATTATAGTAGTGTAAGGCGTTGTGGAGGAGCTGTCTGCTGTGTCCTCACTACTGAATGTTACTGCTGTCATAGAAGAAAGTTGCTATACATCAGTATTATGTTCCAAAGCTCAGTTTGTTGTGAGTTGGAGCAGAAAAGCCAGGAATACGCAGCCTTTCTTACTAACCTTTGTTGCATTGATACTAAGTTGCGTGAGGTGATGAAATTTTAAGTACTTCCAACTAGCGTTACCAGCGTTCCTTTGTCAGCCTAGCAAGCCCAGACTCCTTCCTCCATTGATGGCTATTAATAGGTGCCTACAGAAGGATGTGAGTTTAGGCCAAACACGCGGTGATGTTCCCCTCTGTTCTTCTAGCCTTCATCAATGTAGTGTCCAGGATTACCTGAATGGAAGATGCTACCTTTGTGTTCAATAGCCCTGGATGGATTTGTCTTTCATGAATATATCAAACGTCTTTTAGAATCTAGTTGAATCTTCAACATTCACAGTATCCTGATTTCATTTTCTTCACTGTGCACTGGTTTTCCTTTGCTGCTTTTTTCTTCCCTTTTTAAAATTCTGCTACCATCTTTTAGCTAGAGAATCCAAGACTGTACTCAGTACTTGAGTGACTCTTCCCATGTTCAGGTAGTAATATAATGATGTTTCCTGTGTGTGTGAGGTTTTTTCATTTTTTCCCCTTTATTCCCTTCTGAAGGCTGTAGATTCATAGGGAGTATCATACCAGTTGGTGTGACTGGGTGGGATAAAAACAGGGCTACAGGAGGATAGGAGGATATAGAAAGCTACCTGTTGAGAAGAACATGAAGGTAGTGGATAACGTAGAGACCGTAGTGGATAACTTAAAGACTGTGCTTTTCATCTTGTCGTCTTCTAAGACGTTTCATGTATTAGGAGAACAGTTTAAAGAATTTATAGATGACAAATTTGGTGAAGGAAGTACTGAGCTTTGAGCATATGGTAAGGTTATTAATGGAAAGAAAGGGCTACAAGGTATAATGAAAAGGCAGATGCTAACAGTGAGCAATTTAATAACAAATGCAGATAGAGAGCCAGACTCACAGTGTAATTCAATTTAGGTCAGCAGTTGAGGAAACATATGAAGGATTAATTTGTTTCATGCTGTATAATCTTGGTTTTGATTCCACCCACCATCTTTTGTCTTCCAGGTGCTTTCCATCACAGCTAGAGATGGAAAAGCGTGCTTATTGTTGGTTCATGCTGTATTCGTAACATATAACACACATGAGGGGAAGAAAAAACATATTCTTCAAGTCACATTTAAATGAAAATATTGTAACTCAGTGAGTTTCAGTTTAATAGAATTGTTTTTCAAATACGTACCGAGAAGGCAGACCAAGTATTTGAAAGGCGACGAGTAGACTAAGAGAACTTAGATTCTTGGCGGTTCTTTGGACTGTCTTTCTTAAGCAAGGAGATCCACAGATCAAACCCAGTTAGAGAGGGGGAAAAGCAGAAAAAGATGATATAAGAGAGTAACTTTACCTGTCTAAATCAGGAAATTATGAGGAGCATAACTGGTAATGTGGCACTAGCAACTTATGAGATATTTGGTACTGTCTTGTGGACAGCAGAAACAAGAACATGCACAAAAATATGTATTTTGTAGATACTTGTTTCATTTACTTTGTCCCTCATCTCTCCATCTTCCCTCTCTTTTTTCTGGAAGTTTGGTATCGACATTTGAAACAATCTTAAAATTATGTCTGAGATATTTCATAAACACATCAGAAAAACAATAAAAAAAATAATTCTCCCATGTTGGAACAAATGAGCTCCCCAGAATTAATTTCCCCATGTGAGAGTCTGGACAGAAATAATGCAGTTGCTTTGAGAAACATTTAATGACATCTACTGCATCTATGAGCACTGAGGACTGTACTCCTCCATTTCATCTGAGAAATTACAGCTCCAGCGATGCATGGTGCATTTGCACCACAATGAGATGCGGACTTACAACTAATTAGAAAAAAAAGAGAATATCTCCTTTGCGGGGACTGGCAGTGGCTGGGCTTTTCATGAGCTGTCTTCTGCCAAATACCCGTCAGACACTCGGTAGATGTTAGAGGCTGTGAGATCTGGGGAGATTACAATACTAGATACTGTGGCTGCACATCGGCTTCTGACTATGTTTCTTGGGACCAGAGCCATTAAAGGAACATCTTGTAACAGAGAAAACATCTCATTATCAACCTTTGCATTTCTTTCTTACACCTAAGCATTTAGCTGTATGTAGCAGTGTATTTATTTAAATCATTTTAGTATTTGTCTGAAAGTAGTGCTTAGAAAAGTTCATGCTTATTGTATTCAAATCTCACAGACAAAAAGGCTCCTGTTTTTGTGAGGTGTTTTAAAACTATTTTTCAGTACTGTGGGCGTGGTGTTTCCTGTCTATGCCAGGCACTGCAGTATTGCCAGGCTAGGGATCAGCTGGGATGATGAGGGGGATGACTTCAGAAGCAAGGCAAGATTCAAAATAGGGGAGTAAGCAGCAATATTTTTGCATGCATTCCAGAAAAAGCCAACTGCTGGTACCATGCCTGCAATAAAAATATGTTCCTTGCCGTTTCACTTAAGAATGGAAAATAATGATGTCAAGCTTAAAAACGTAACAGAGCACTAGAAGAAACAGTTGGGCGGGAAAAGGAATCAGAGCACTTAACTACAAGTTTGATCAGTCCTGTTCTGTACTGTGTTTTTTGTATCCCTTTTGTCCCTTCTCCAGCTTTGAGGAAGAAGGATCCTTGCTGTAAAATGCAAACGCTCGTCTTGTATTTAAGCATCAGTTTGGAGAAATGCTATGAAATGCCCAGCTTACCAACGTTATTAAAAACGCTTTGCAGGTTACTGAGGAACCTTCTGAGATCAAGGGCTCATACAGCTTCCGACCCTCACCATTTTTTTCTGTGCTCAATTTATATGCCTACATTTGTGGAAATGTGAAGATCTGAACTAGTTTCAGCTAGTCTCTTGTTTCAGTGACGCCCTCTGATCAAAGTATGCAGTACAATTCAAACGCGGCAAAACGTGCTGTGCACCATTTCTAATTGGTGGGGCTGTCAGTACAGGATTTTAGCCTGCCCAGAACTTTCAATCTTCTGTGCTTTATGTGCATTAAATCTTTCACCATCTACAAAATGCCTTCCTCCCCCCCCACCTCTTACTTTGTGCTGTACAAGAGCTATAGTCCATAACCTTTGTTTTCAGTTTTATCATGAATTGAAATATATGCACACTTAAATTTTCCTAATAAATAAAGTGTTATGTTATTCTAAAGCTGCCTTTTCACCTCATTACAGCTCAGCAGAGTGGAGAGTGATGTCATGGTTGACCCAGCACCAGCATGCCCATAAATGATACAGTATGTTCCCCCCTTTACTTCCTGGCTAAAGCACTGGGAAGGAGCTTAATATGAAATTCATGCTGTGATGACAGATTTAAAAGTTGCTACAGACTGTAACAGACAGCAACTGCATTTTGCAGACATACATGACACATACCACTCTCTTGTATTTTTAAGTGATGACATTTTCAGTTTAAAGAGTTATGTTTCTATTGCGTATTATGGCTGTCTGTCTACAAAATTAGGCGGGAGGAGGAAAGGACAGGACAGAGAAAACACTGAACTTGATAGAGAGCTCTGCTTGGAGAATATGTCAAATATTAATCAGTGGTTGGAGGAGCAGCACACACTTTTCAGGCACGCTGCATTTCTGCTCTGTGCCTTTTGGGGGGTTTGAGCTGCTCGGAGGCAGACAAAGCGGTTTTACTTCATATGGTGAAATGGGCCCCTCACACTTTTAACAAGGAGACTCTGAAAACTCAAACGGTGCTAAATTGTAAATCTGTAAGCAGGAAACTAACATGCCAAACTTGAGACACCCTTCTTCGGCTGGGCTTTCCAAGCAATTAAATAAATAGCCATCATGTGGTGTCTCCAGGGCAATAAAACATGCCACCGAGGAGGATTTACAGGAATGGGCTGGCAAGGCATTTGCCTGGTAGGGAGCTCTGATGATCTCCACTTACATCTATGTCTGTGGTGGAGAAGCTTCTCATGAAAGTAAAGCTTGATTGTAAATAGGAGCACTGGTTTTTAACCTTGGCGTCTTCTTTAACCCTCCGCTGGCTGTCCTTTTCTGCACCTGCTTAGCACTGCGCCATACATGACAAGTAAATAGTCACTCAGACTGAAATAAAGTACATACTTATGCAAATAGGTAAGAATGGATTACTAGTGCTATTCTGGATCAGCAAACAAAATGACACTGGCCTTTTGTTTCAAGGTGCTTCATACTCTTACTGAAGCTTATGCCAAATAAGCAACCTCCTGCACTGGAAACAATATCCATTAATTTCCTTCAGGGTTCTTAGATGGTTCTGAAACCAAAGTTTCAGAAAACCTGGAGAATGCCCTCAAGAATCCCTCTGAGTTCTGTTCTCAGATACAAATCTGCAGAAACTAGATTTTGTGATTTTATTTCTTAGTTGCTGAGCACTCTTAAGCCAGAGTTGAAGGGAATCAACTCCTTGCAGAATTATGTCTCTAGCTTGGTAGGAATGCCCAGTCACAAGAGACATGATCAATAAAGCTTATGGTTTATGTACCTCAATATTGAGTTTCCACATTTTGATTTAAGGAGTTCCCAGTAACGTAGCCCATGGGGGCTAAATTTTCCTGCTCTGTGTGAATGAAATGCTACCATTCTGTTCAATATGCAGGTTATTTATCATTTGGAGTCTTCACCATATTACTAAAGCCAAATTCCTTCATAGAAAGAAGCCATTCTTACAAAGGAGCATAATGCTTCTGTTCCAGCAAGATATCAGATAGCAAAGAACAAAGCAACTCAAATCAAAGCACAATCTTGAACTTTGCTTTTATTTTTTTTCCCTGTCTCCCAAGCAAGGCTTTATGTCTTTGTCTTTCAAAGGAACTGTGGAATTTTTGGCCTTAATAAAATCATTAAATGCTGGGAATCTCATCAAAAGATGGGCTATATGAGATTTTCACCTTTGTTCTTCAGCTGAATTTGAGTACAGAAAGGCTGCTAAAACATGTCTACATATAAAGATCTATTTCTTAGACAGAGAACCTGATGTGATATTTCAGTTAAATGGCCTCTCCTTTCAATATATCCTACAAACTGGAGTTTACATGTCTGATGGCAGAGTAAAACCTTTGAGAAGACCTAAATACTTGACTATGATTTTCAAGAGATGTCACGCTACTTTTCCCATAGACAGTAGAGTGAGTTGTTTTCTGTCCTCTGTGCAGGTGCTAAACCAGTACAAGTGACTTTTTAATTCTCTGTTCAGTCCAGATTCTCACATCTCCATCAATTTATCTTTGTCTCTTTCAGAGCCTCACTTAGCTGAGTGGCTCTCATTTGTCCCCTGACCTTTGACTGCTGCTGGTTTTGTTTAGTATAGGATAAAGAGGGGGTACTGCCATGAGAAAGTTGCCGTCTTTCTCCCTCAGTCCTTTAAGAAATTGAGCCTGGTTGCTGCAGAAATTGTGAGGATATTTTGTAAGTTTCTAGGTTTGTTTTCATTCCGAATGGTGTTTTTAAAAATTACTGCTGCTTCAAAGAATATGAAAAAATATTATTTAGGGAAAACACGTCATCTTTGTATTTTTTTCAGCTAGGGGTATATTATAGAATTCATGCACATTTTCTTCATAGCAGAAAAAAGATATTTTGAAACTAAGTTGCCGTATTTTGAAAACTGCTATGTTACAGCGATAATTATTACATTACCATCGTTTTACCAGTTTTGTCATTTTACAGCACGCAGAGAACAATTACTGATTTCTAAACATTAAGGTATTTTAAAATGAAGCAAAGCTCATGCTATGAAACGTAGGGAATTAGAAACTGCTCAGAACTAGTGGCCTGTTTTCCAAGCCTGGAGTATAGATTAGCAGCGTGTGAAAGGGAAGTCACCAAGGATGGAAGTATTGACCAAGCTACTAGGTCCTTGTCAAATGAAAGTGTAACAAACTGGAATGTTATTAATCACTATTTCTTGTGTGTTCTTTGATTTTTTTTTTTCCTGAGCAATATCATTAATTGCAAAGTGTAATATACTAAATATAGTTCTGTTAAAAAAACAACAACAACAACAAAAAAAAAAACCAAGATTGCTAATTCTTTCTCAATTTAGTTATTTTTATTCTGATTATTGCTAAAAAAAAAATCATTGATTTTCGCTATTTCCAAGATCTTCTCTGGATATCTGACACCAAAACTGTCATGAGGATGTTCTGGAAAATCTTTGTGTAAATCATCCCAGTAGATCTTGCTGACAAAATGGACTGGCCTAAATAAGCACAATTTTACATTTTATCTTTGGAATGAACCCCCTATCCAGGTGGTAGCAGTAAATTAGTAGAACTTAATGCTGGAAAGAAAATCATATTCTTAAATATAATTTGTAACTGTCAACTCTATAGCACCAGGACCGAGCCTCTGCCCAATTATATGCAATTTCATAAACTGAGCATGATTGTACAAAATGTGATTAGCAGCTCCTATGATTGTCTGGAATATAAGATTAACTCCATATGGAAAAACCTTTCTCTGGGAAGTGAACATTGCCCTGCTTTGCAGAAATGGGCATCTATCTTTCAAAGAATTAAGTTTGTTTGGACTTCAGCAAACACTGGAGTGATATCAGCTAACTTTGTTTACCATCTGAGTAGGTCAGGAGTTGTTCTGGAGGTGCCGGGTGAAAGGTGGAGGAATGAGACAATGACTCGACAGCAGGAAGACTTAAACTTCTTTTTCTTTAAGGACAAAGAAATCTATGAGAAAGGGTTGAATTTCATAAGTTTTCCAATAGAGATTTGAGGGATGAAAGAAAATGTAGTTTCCAAGTCTAGATTTTTCTTCTGTGAATACAGATTTGGGAAGAGATGTCTTGAAAGCCTGCCTGTATTTGACAGGTTAACAGCTGGAATGCATAGGGTGAGAAATTCGTCACTAGTCTAGTCAGTAAGTGGGTATACCTACTGCTCTCTTCTCTGTTCCTTTTGGTGTTCTCTTTCTAAACCATCTGCCATCTTCTTTAGATAAATACATGGATACATTATATTGTATCTTAGGTAACGTCAAATTACAATGATAGAGAACAATGGAGATTGAGATCAAACCTGATAAGCGTAAAACTAAGGACATAAATATAAATGATCCTGTTTTCTTAGTGTAAAAGTCAACTGGAAACAAGTCTGTAATTAGTAAATCCAGTAGATCTACTTGGAATCAGTAGAGCAAATAAATTCAGAATTCATGTGCGTAAAATATTACATGTTAAATGAGTCTCCATAATAATGTAGTTAACTTCAAAAGTAATTGTTTAAATGTTATGATTCTTTAGAAAAAAAAAAAAAAAAAGTGCTGTGCAATAGCATTAAGCAGAATAAATGCAATTGAAAAGCTGCATTTGGCTGCTTTGCTGCTTGTGTATCAGCTGCAGAGCAGTAGTCCAGCACTTGGCTGCTCAGAAAGAAGTGATATGAGGAGAAAGCAGCACACATAGTGCCATCTGTATCAGCACAGGGACAGGGATAGTGCAGCCTGTGATAAGCAATGAGCAGATGACAGAACAAGGGCTGGCCAGCAGTGCCTCTGCCTGTAGTCAAGAGGCAGAAGGAACCAAAATAGTCTGTTGCGATGTCCCAGTCCAGCAACACAGGAAATTGTTACAGTATGAGCGTATTTTATCACTTGTGACTTTAAGCTGTAAAATACTCCTTGGAGTCTCCCATTGTGCACGAGTAGTTGTTTCTAATGTGATAGATCTTGAATTTGGATGCCAATTCTACAGATCTTGCTCATACAACTTGTCCTTAGAAACAAAACTTATCTTCTTGGAGTCACTGGTTACTCACATAAGCAAGTAACCAATGATATCTTAAACTGATAAAAATATTGTAAAGATATCTTAAACCGATATATTGTTCAACAGCGATCAAGGAAAAAGGAATTTCTCCCTTTGCTTGTGTTTACTGAATGATTTGTAGTTCATGTATGACAGATAAATCTTGTGTCAGCAGTGCAACATGTCTACTTAACTGTAAGCCTGCTACACTTAAAGGTATATTATTTCTTTTTTTCCCCTCTGTGTTTCTCACAAGATACTGAAATGTTCTCTCTGATCTTCTTTAGTGAGTTGATACAGCTCTGAAAGTATGGCAAATTGGCAGGAAAAATGCTGAAGTTAGATATGCCGATCTCCTCCATTTTAATGCAGAAGAGGTACAGCAGATTCACATGACGTGAAGATAAAAGCACATTAACTGTGCTGCGATTATTCCAGAGGTGTCTTGCATTACCAGTTTGCTTCCAGTCTGTACAACAGTCAAAGTTGCAGTGCAAAGCCAATGATGATCAGGAGTTATGCTTTCGTCTTTGGCTAGTACAGCCTAACCTGTAGGCACAGTAACAGTTGCAATGAAGCATGGCAGCCTGTGTCTAACTTCAGTAGTTCATTCATGAGAATGCAACTGAAAATTAACTGGTTGTTGTGATGTTTATGTTCTTCATCTGTTGACAGCACTGTTTTTGAAGACTGAATGATAATACAAGTCTCACATGGACAGAAGAGAATTAGATAAAGATTTGGGAGATGGAGAAATACCCAAATTACAGAAGGAGGAATACATTACAGAATCACAGAATGTCTTGAGTTAGAAGTTACCTTAAAGATCATCTGGTTACATCCTCCTGCCATGGGTGTGATTGCCACCCACCAGATCAGGCAGCCCAAGGCCCCATCCAGCCTGGCCTTGAACACCTCCAGGGACGGGGCAACCACAACTTCTCTGAGCAACTTGTTCCAGTGCCTTACCACTCTCTAACTAAAAAATTTCTTATTATATCCAATCTCAATCTACTATCTTTCAGTTTGAAACTCTTGCACCTTGTCCTATCACTGCAAGCCTTGGAAGAAGTCTTTCTCTATCTTTTTTTAAGCTCTCCTGAAGTAATATCTTGCTGGAACCTTCTCCAAGCTAAACGACCCCAACTCTCTCAGTCTTTATTTATAGGAGATATCACAGAAGAGATATCAGTACAAGAAGCATCTCTTGCTGTTTTCAATTTGTGTACGTCAAAGAAAAGACAAACATGCTTGTCATTCCACTTGGAATTAATTCTTTACATTGTTCTCCTAAAAAAATTCTTTTTTTGTCTGTGTAAAGGCTACAAAAACTTCTTAATGACAGGCCTAGCACGCCGACAAACTCAGCCTTATTGCTTGCTTGTATTTCCCTCCTTGTCTGTCAGTGTCAATCATCTCATCTTTGAAAGTGGGCTGAATAAAATGGCCATGTTTTACTGCACCTAGTATAGTGGGTCCAAATTCACAGTCAAGTTAATGTGAATATTTAATAGCTAAAATTCATGTAAGTTAAAAAGCAAAGTGCAGACTCAAACCAATGAATGGTAGTCATACCAAAAAGATCACAGAAAGTGCAGAAGAGATTAGGCTGAAGGCCTTATTGTACTTCAGGCATAGCTGCTGTAATATTTCCATGTTAAAGGTGAGCACACAATGCGCAATGCAAGTTTGTAATGCCACATTGTAGAAAACCGCATTACTGAAAATTTGGATGGCAGATGGAGATGCTTCCAATCTATGTGGTGCTAGGAATTACTATCAGAGGATTAAAGGCCAAAATGTACTGATGTCATGTAGTAACATATTTCACTGATCATGTAATTGGAATGAACAGCGAAGTAAATCAGATTAAAGGATGGTGGAAGATGACTATCAGTGACAATGCAAAATGTTTTCTTCTATGGAAAACACTTTACCTACCAGTGATGGGGCAGTTATTTTTAGGGAAAGAAAAGACTGAGCAACTGAAAACTGGAACTGTATCTCTTTAACATTTCATAGATTTCTTTACCTAACGTATTTCATACAGAGCCACTGACCTTTGATAAATAAACCCAAAGTTAAATTTTCCAAAGATTATCCAGAAATGGGATATGGCTTAATTCTGCTATTTAGAGCTAATCATCAAATCATTATGGGTGTTTTGCAAAGCTAGGCTGTGAATCTCAGTTTTGACTAGAAGCAATGTCACTTCGTGTAGCTGCTCTCCAGCAGTTTAAAACAATGCACGTTACTGTACTTACGTAAAATTACTTCTGCAAGTAGATTTCCTGTTCTATTCCCCTTCCCCTTTTCTTTCTAACGTATTTTCCTTCTCCCTGTGCTAATGTGAAGTTTTGAGTACAAGTCAGCATTAGCCAAAATTAAGAGACTGAGAACTGAAACCTCTTACAGGCAAAATAGCTTGCAAGTGAGCCGGATTTGAAGCTTTCTCTCTAGCAATTGAGTTAATCAAACATAATATTCAAGTTGCCATAAATGAGAGGGCCAGGATTTGAACTGGGTATTAATTCTGTGACTTGAGACAATACTAGTGCTATTGTACTATTATATGCTTTAACATCTGTTGTATTCTGGTTGACTGGTAGATAAAATGTTCACAAATGTAGCAAGGTTCATTTGTGAGCTGGTAGGAATAAACTGAACAAAAGCTGTTGGTTGTTTTGGGGGAAATGGAACACACTAATTCTCCTCTTCCCCGGTCCAAAGCTTGATCCCTTTCAAGCTACTTTGAAGACGAATTGCTATTTTTTGGCATTCCCAAGACGGGATGCAGTGAAGCTAATCCTCTCTCAAAGTTCATACTGGGCTGATCTTGAATTTGATACGGCATTTATGCATTTACTTAGAAAAATTTTTTGGAGCTAGTTTTAAATGTATCAAAATTAGTGCCATTCGTTTTGATCATGTTACTGTAAGATTTTTTTGAAGCCTTGAAAACTAAATCTGTGATTAACCTCCTATCAGCTAAATACATTGACTGGTAGCCATACTCACAGCAGATGGAATTTGTATTTTGGAGTGGTGAGATATTTTTGAAAACATTTGAGATAATCTTACATTCAAGTGTGACCAGTGCTTTAATCCTCTTTCTTTGTGTTGCTCGTCATGTGTGCTTTTTTATGGACTTCATTTGCTCTCTCAACATGGATATCTGAAACAAGACTAGTTAAGTATATTCAGACTTCTCTCACCTTATTTTGTAGGTTTTTGACAATATATTTGACTATTCTCTTGAATCTCCAGGGGAGATGCATGTGATTTGCAGAGAATCTTGGTACCTTTGAGTTATCGCTTGTGTCCTGAGGGAGAAAGGAAAAGGTTTTGGATTTAGCTGAAAGTCTTGTAAGGAGATACTTTCAATGCTTTCGATACTTTCAGTTAAGACATGTTTTAAAAATGTTTAAATAGATGACTTCATGCTTCATTTTATGGCATTCCTGGAATACTGTTACAAATACAATAAATGTTCATTTAATCATGAATACTACGCTTAGCTGTCATTTGTGAGACAATGCAATAAAGTCCTCACAAGTTCTAAATGGCCTATTTTATATAGAATACAATATCCTTGAGCTATAGCGGTGATGTTCACGTTAAACTCGAGGATTTAAGTTTTAAACTGAGAGGTTTTTCTCTTATTTCATCATACACATGACTTCCCGTAGAAGTTAATCTCTAAATGCACTGAGACCTCCCATTTTATAACGTATTTTATAACTGCTCTAGCACTGCTCTTAGTTCTGATTTTGCTGAATTTATTATAGAAATTGGTCATCTATCAAAAGTAGCAAGAATGGTCACATCTAAATAGTTTTCCTGTAGACGTACTGCTTAAACATAACAAGTGAAGAAGATATGATGTGTAACTTATGCATAAGCTTTGTACAGTTGTGAGTGACATTTACCATTTGACACAAGATATTTACATTCCTTTATCAAAATACGGCTCCTTGAAGTCTTCTAAAGCAAGCCAGTAATAAGCTAGATTATGACAATTTGGAAACAAACCATAGTGTAGAAAAAGAAAATGATAAATGCATATCATCTTACACTTTACAGCTCTAGTAAATTCTGTACCGTAGGCTAGACTGAGGATATTTTGAGTTTCCTGTGCAAAAGTCATTTTCAAAATGCGTCGATCTACAGGCTTTTCCTTTCTCATTACTACTTCGCCTAAAGACGTCAGGAATCCGTTTCATTTACAATTAATTTCTGGGAAATATCATTGTCTTTGCCTAGTACTAAAATCATAATTTCCCTTCGGTTTATAACTGGAACAAAAGTAAATTCTCTACCAATTATGAGCAACCACGTCTATGCCCAGATCTGTGTGATGCTTTTAATCTATAAATTAATATAACAGATACCCTCAAAGACTCTCTGAATGGAAGGAAAAAAGGTGTTTTATATTGGAATCGAGCAATGAGCTAGATATTCTAGTTCACTTTATTTGCGGGGCAGTAAATCGTTTTAGCAAGTGGAATAAACCAGCGAGAATAACTCAGAAGGCATTCAGTGAATTACACAAAGGGTGTGTGGTTTAGACCTTCTCTGGAACGCAAGCTGCAGTTTAGCTGTCGAGGCACTATCATTCTCCTCAAAGGTGAAATGATTTAGAGGCCTGGAGAAACTTAATTTTTCTTGATCACCATGTGCAACCTGGAATTTTAATGGCAGGCATAATTAATTCTTCTGATGTTAATCATCAGGGCTGGGCTCCACAATTATCAGCCTAGTGCAGCTGGGGCACGGTGCAGACATGAAAAATTAGGAAAATGAATCAGTAATAGGGTGGCAGATTTAATCTGCATCATGAAAACAAAGTTAAAAAGAGGTAGATCGAGAGAATTTCAGCTGAAGCTTTTGTGCCAATGAGCACTGACAGAACTGAAAAATGTTGCCGATGTCCAAAGTGATTGGTAATTACCAAGCCATTGAATTTTTTATTGTCAATTTATCATTGCGCCAGAGGTTAAATTTAACATCTTCTTCTAAAGCCATCACTCTAGGAGGAAGGCAAGCTTTGCATCACGTGGCTCAGGAGTCAGTGAAAGGTTAATCAGGTATTCCTTTAGTTTGTGTGCGCTTCCAAATCACTCTTTCTTTTCGTGTCCTTTATGCTGATACGTACCGTGGGGTATTTTCTAATTTATATTACCTGTACATTTCAGAAAAATATTAGGTTGCATTCCTCAGCACAGCATCATCGGCTCGCTCTGTATTTACAATGCTGTATTTTCATACTTGGCTGGGCATATTTTACATGCGTTTCTCTCTCTATATATATATAGGTATATGGAAATTTTGTGTATACAAAGTACTGCATGATATAAGGCATGCGTTTTCCAAGTAAAGAAAAAAAGGATTAGTTCCTTAAAGCACTGCCGGAATTTTAAAACATCTGATATAATTTGTTTCTTTTTGTTTCTAAAATGTGTTGTTTGATTTGCACTTGAATTTTGCTTTGTTCTGATGCCACGTTTGTGAATGGTTTACTTTAAGATCAGGTGGTGACTGAAATGCCATAAACTGCTTTAGGGACAGAGGGCTTTGAGGGAAAGGCTGTTTGCATTTTTCTTCTTGTACAATGCTTACTGCGGCTCTAGCACTTAGCAAACAAAAAGTATTCGTAACTATTAAAGGAAGCACACATTGACCCTTTGAATCATCTCCTCCAGAATAGTTAGTAAATGGTAGTGTCTCTCTTAATGCAGAAGGATGGCTAGAAAACTGAAAAACACATCTAAACAGCCTTGTGATAGAAATGTGTGACACAAATGTGTTCACGTGTTAGGGACCAAACTGAGCCTGAAACAAGTGGGAATCTGTTGACTAAAATAAGAGGATTTGTGCTTCTCTGATTATAGGACTGGATCTGCCCCCAAAATTGCAAAAGCATATTCTTATACTCATTGCTTTTTAGATATCTTTTAACACATTGTTAAATACACATTCTGTCTACCTTAATTCCTACCTTAAATCTACTAAGTAATATCACTTCCACTTAGTATTTTTTGTGTTGTATTTATTTTAGATTCCAGACTATGCTCTGATTAAAGGAACTGTGCGCGTTTTCTATAAATTAAAAATGGAAATGGCCTTTAGGGGAGAGTCAGTACAGGAATCAATGCATGCATTAATTACTGCAATTCATTACCCAAATAAACACAATACTCAGCCATTTGCTGGATAGAAATTTAGGCACATACAATGTTTACAAGAGACAAAGGCTTGTGATCCTGCTCATGTTAATCTGTAGATCAAAGTATGTGAGCCCATGCCTAGTGGAGGCTCCTCTGGGGATACCATAGCTGGGATCAATCCCCACATGCAGGCAGTGAATTATTGCTGCTGAATACAAAAGCTGTTCACGTGACATCACTGTCCCCTAACAACAGGGAGACTTGCTCTAGATAATTCTTTACAAGAGCTTGTTTTCTTGATACCCCACTTTTCTATAATTAAACTCAAATTGTAAAGCAATCCCTGTACACTGACCTCTGGCTCCCTTCAGAAACAAATATATGATTCAGTTCATAGCAACTACTCAGTTGTTTGGGGAGAAAAGCATGAAAATGTAATCTGTAGCTTCCCAGAGGCTTTCTAGAACATAAACAGAAGGCTAGAAATGATATAGCAAACAAAATTATACAAAAAAAAAAAAAAAATCAGTGATTTACTGAAAAGATTGCATAGCCTTCTGAATTAGTATCTTTTCCTTAAGAGGAGTCTAGAAGAGCATTGGAAGAATGCAATTTTTCAAACAGCATTGTGATGCCTTTCTTTATCATGTTATATACATGGAGGATGAATTACCACAGGACGGTTTGTGTTCACACAGGAGCACAAAGCATGATTTGAATCTCACTGTATTTTGCATAGCTCCCACTGTGGGTGCAAGTTCCCTCCAGCTCACAGCACATCACTTGCCAGTTCCTTCCTTCCTATTGAAGCACTCACCTATTTTAATGGGATTCCATCCAAAACTACAGCTAATTAAGAATCAATTCAGGACCATTAGTAAGTGGGACTAAGCTAGCCAGTGTTCCGTATTTCAGAAGTGTTTACTTCAATGAGGAATTCTTGCACAAGGGAAAAAAACACAAGCAGATTAAAGATAGTGTAGGGAATTTCTCCAGTTAAAATAAACAGCTAATGCTACACAGTAAGAAGCTGAACTTCTAGTCCTCTCTAATTGATCTACTTACTGTTCTTAAGGACACTTGAAGGAAAAAAAGGGGGGGGGAGGGGCAAAAACAACAACAAAAAAAAGCAGATATTAACTGTGTGTTAGTTATTCAATAGCTATTTATAAACATTGGCAATTGTTACATTTCTGTGTCTCTCTGTTCATCAGAGAAACATATGTTACATATTTTCAGATGCATCAGCCTTAGAACAGTCAAACCATTTTCCCTTCCTTGGGCTTTGTACTCCTGCAACATCTGTTTATCTGCACTGTATTGCCTGCAGATGGTGTTTTTAAAATGCGCTCCAGAGTTAAGATGCCATATTTTTGGAAGCTGTCATTACGTAACAACACTTCGATAAAAATGCAGTGCTTTGAGGGAATGATTTTTTATTCTCTATTTTGTTATCAATTTCTTCACCTAGTCTCTTGTTACTATGAGTTTACTTAAAGAACACGTTTAAGGAAAATATGAGGAATAAAGAAAGAAAATATATACTAAAAAAAAAGGACAATAATTAAAAGGCGCACAAAGATGCCCACTAAAGACTAGCACATGACACAACAAATAGACAAAAGTCTCATGAATCAGAAACTTTGAGAGTTATTAATAATTTTTTAAATTATATGAAAAATAAAAAATACAGAAAAAAAGACTTGTGTGCAGCTGCCTGTCTCTGTGGATAACCTTGAGCAGCATGCAGGACCACATCAGGGTATGTAGCTGATAGTTGATGTCCAAGTTCCGTTGTACATGATGTATGGATACCCAGGTGGCCAGTAAGATCACACTGTGAAACAAATGTGATGATATGCTTGTCCTTAGATCTATTTCTATACAAGTTACGTCACTGATTCCTTGGTAGAGTCAGTGGTGGTATACTTGCATTAGTGCCAGTCTGTCCATCTGCAATGCAGAGGGGAAGCAACAAAGAAGCAGCTGCATGCCCAGCTGCTGTCCCCTGCCCTCCCCTGCATGGCCCTGCTCACCGGGGTGCTCGTCGGACTGCCAGTTTGGTGGTTGTGTGGTGGTGCTGCCCCTGTCACCAACCCCACCGCACCTGGCCGCTGTATCTAGTAGGTCTGGAGCCAGCACCTGCAGGTGATGCAGGTCTTAGCAAACCAGGTGTAAGTGCTGGGTAGCAGTGGGGGTTAGGTGGGGTGTTTCCAGGGTCCTGTAGGACCAGGGTTATGTACTGTTTTGGTCTGACTTATCTTTCTTGAAGAGAGTGGGCACCAGTTGGCAGGGCTGAGAGCAGGCGTCTTTTCTGGTCTGATTCGGTCTCGGCCTGGATGTCCACCTGCAAGGCGGAGGGGAGACAACAAAGAAGCAGCCGCTTCCCTTGTTGCCCATCCCTGCCCTCCCCAGCATGGCCCTGCTCACTGGGTTGCTTGTCAGCCGGGCAGTACTTTTGCTGTCTTCCACTGCCTGTGTCACCAATCCTAGCTGACTTTGCCAGTGCATCTGGTAGGTCTGGAGCCAGCACCTTCGTTGGATCCAGGTCTTAGCAAAC
>JACDJE010000083.1:75029-220255 GCA_016647715.1 Pavo muticus
GCAGAGGGGAAGCAACAAAGAAGCAGCCGCATGCCCAGCTGCTGTCCCCTGCCCTCCCCTGCATGGCCCTGCTCACCGGGGTGCTCGTCGGACTGCCAGTTTGGTGGTTGTGTGGTGGTGCTGCCCCTGTCACCAACCCCACCGCACCTGGCCGCTGTATCTAGTAGGTCTGGAGCCAGCACCTGCAGGTGATGCAGGTCTTAGCAAACCAGGTGTAAGTGCTGGGTAGCAGTGGGGGTTAGGTGGGGTGTTTCCAGGGTCCTGTAGGACCAGGGTTATGTACTGTTTTGGTCTGACTTATCTTTCTTGAAGAGAGTGGGCACCAGTTGGCAGGGCTGAGAGCAGGCGTCTTTTCTGGTCTGATTCGGTCTCGGCCTGGATGTCCACCTGCAAGGCGGAGGGGAGACAACAAAGAAGCAGCCGCTTCCCTTGTTGCCCATCCCTGCCCTCCCCAGCATGGCCCTGCTCACTGGGTTGCTTGTCAGCCGGGCAGTACTTTTGCTGTCTTCCACTGCCTGTGTCACCAATCCTAGCTGACTTTGCCAGTGCATCTGGTAGGTCTGGAGCCAGCACCTACGTTGGATCCAGGTCTTAGCAAACTGGGAGTTTGAGGTCGAGAAAAAGTGAATGTGCCGCATGCCGTTCTGCCCTCTCCTGCCATCCCCATCATGGACTTGCTTTCTCTGTTGCTCTTCTGCAAGCGATCTCTGGCTAGTACTACAACATTCTTTTTTGCCGTGGTTGCCGCTTACTCTTGTTGCCTGGCTACCGCTTTGTTCTGCCCCTCCTGACTTCACTGTCTTGGTTCTTGTATCTGGTGGCACTTTGTGGATGGTGGAAGTCAGTACCCCAAACATTTGAGAACTACTAACTAATGAAGCAACATTTATATCATTTCTTTACTTATTTTTTACTTATGGCACTTTGGCCTTCTCTGCTTGAACATCTCAACCCCACTCCTTTCTCACATCTGTACCTTAGGCTAGACATATGGTGATGAGAGGCAAGAGGATAGCAGGGAGAGGGTAGTGTTTGTCCCTCTCTACTCTGACTTCTTCAGGCCCCATCTGGAGTACTGCATCTCAGTCTTGGGCCCACAGCTGAGGATAGAAGTGGAGCTTTTGGAGAAGGTCCAGAGGCTCTCTTTTTGAGAAACAGAAACGATCCACAGAGCAGTGGTGTATGAAGACAATGCTAGGCTGTGTACTGCATCTTACCAGTGATGCACAAGTGTTATTCAAATGGAGAGATGACAGTGGAATAAGGAAACAATTAAACTTCAATAAAAGAAAATAAGAAATAACTTTCCAGTCAGATCTAATCACATTATGTATAGCATAACTTTTAAATTGGAAGTCTATAAAAACCAACCACATCTCAGCCAGTTTGTCTGGCATCTGTCTTATATAATGAGCCAGAGGTTCCCTGTGGCAGAACTCCAAGGCAGTTTGAAGCCATGTCTGTAGTGGTGGTGGCACTGCGCCACATTTCCAAAGAGGCAGAATCATTTTTCTGGTGGGAAAGGTCAGGCAGTACAGAGGCATGAGGGATTAGATTCCCTTTTTCGGCTTTTTCTCCATTCTTAGTCCTTCAAATACATTTCTTTAAATAGTAACATTAATTCATAAAAAGAAAACTGGCATTATAGTGATGCTAATGAGCCGTTTAAACTGACAAGCAGCAGAAAATCCAGAACTCAGTCAACCTGGCTTGTATCATTATAAAACAGTAAAGAGTTTGATAGGTTGCTGGTCACCTTTCCCTTGTCCTGTAAGTCTCTTCCCCGATGGTTTAAACTTTTACCTAATACAGATTAAAATATATATATATATATGTAATGGATGATATCATTTCCATCTTTTGGTTTTGATATGTGAAAGGCAAGCGTGAATATAGTAGTTAACTTATATTTATCTTCCATTTTAAATAATGATCTTATTCATAATGCATAAATGGACTCCATATGCTACCAGACAATAATTCCTAACATTCATTATGGGAGCACATTTGGGAGCTGTGCTCACCCAGGGTAAAATCCTGACTCTACTGATGTCAATGGTAAAATTCCCACTAATTTTCCAAGGGCCAAGATTTCACCCTTGATGTTCAGCCACCCTGACAATACAAAGAGCTAGTGTTGAGAAATAGCATCCTGTCCTCCTGTTCTCTCTTCCTTTACCTCACGTAAGTTTGAGCAACAACTGGGTTATCACTTAATTAATGTAATCCAAGGCTGACTTTCCTAGCTTGCATTAAGTGCTTTGCCTGGATTGAGACGGATGCTGATTTACAGTCATAGTAGCCTCACAGTTGTCTACAAATGTTAGTAATGACAGTTATTTCTGAGAAGAGGAGGAGGTTACTGAGAAATAACAGAACTAATGTGCACTGAAAAGGAAGGGCAGTGTGGAGCTTTCCAGCAAGAAGCAGCATGTCTCAGGGAAACCAAGTGCATGGTATCTTTTGCCACAGTCTTTGGGTCATGACTGGTTTTGGCCCAACAGAAAAATTATTCTGTTCCCCTTCTTGGAACCCCCTTCATGTGTGTAGAAAGTTTATAACAGGCAGGTGTGGAGCAGAGATAAAATGATGGTAATTTGGTTGCACTCAGCAAGAACCAGAATAAAGCTCAAATTGCTGTTAATTACTGCATTGCAGTTACATTATTGCAATGCTTCTTTGCCCACAGGACAAAGAAAGCCCTTTCAGAGGAGCTTTAGTGAAACTGGCTGGATCACTATTTTTACTCTTGATTTAGATGGGCTTAATACTAGCCATTCCAGGCATGGATGGATGATTTCCAAGACTGACCCTGATTCAAATTCAAGTATCTTGAAAATTCACGCTGTTTGATTCTCTGGAAACATTTCACATACTGAATGCTTTAAATACAAGTGACCAAACTCTATATTTTCTTTCCAGAGCTAGCAAATAATTGACATTCTGGTTCACAGAACAAATGAAAGTATTTTATTGAATGCGTACACACTTTTTAAAGTGTTCACAAATTAAAAATAAACATCAGCTTGAAATCAAAAATCAACATTTTTCAGTTAGAAAATATCAAGATTTTTTGAGGTTCCTGTTCTTTTTGTTCTCCTTTTTGATCATAAATATCAGTCTGATTCAAGTAAGACTCTCACCTAAGTGTAGTTTTGACAAATCAGTTTATGATTTGAATTTATGAAAACATGTCACACAGCCTAATTACTTGTTAAGATCTATCATTTTGGAGTCCTTTTACTAGAGCAATTGCTCCTTAAGCTAATCAGCCAAATTGCTAGCTGCTGCAAATCTGAGCATCTCTACAAGTGTTTCTGGCAAGATCCCTGAAGTCAGCACCATCACATCACTGTCTGCTGAAGCTGACATTTTCCACGTGAAAGGACTACAGGATCAAGCCTCATCTAATAGAGGGAAGCTAGTTATTAAATAAGTCGGAGCAATAAATTATATTAATAACTTTTTTAAGATTTTTGACTTTTTTGAGATTTTAGATAATTTGTCTCTGCAAGACTTCATTCTGTTTTATTTTTTCTGCATTTTTATTTTTCAGCACTAGGATGTGACAGGTTGTGAATTATGATCTATTCATTCATGCCCAGTTTCAACACAACTGGGTGTGAATTAATACTCCATAATTCATATAGCAGAGTATCTTATTACAATTATAAAATTTTATTAGAATTTTTTTTAATATTTATATTGTTAATTAAATGATGATGAGTCTCATAAATTCTGAACAGTGAATTATGTTGTGTTAGGCACTATTCAGATTTCATCTGTTAGCTAGTTAGGTACACAGTCCTCTATTATTTAATACACTGTGTAATACTGTTGGGCTATGAGTTTTCAGCATATGGATTAACTTTAACAGAAAATTTTCATTATCAATTTGTAAACCTCAGGGTGAATATGGACATGTTATTTCCTTTTACAGAGACAAATTTATTGAATGTAAGAAAGAGGGTTTTTAAAAGGCCAAAACAACTCAGATCACCGAAAACCTTGGGCGAGTGAACAGTGGTGTTTTTCTGAGGGCAAAAATGTCTCTCCTAAATATTTGCTAACTTTCCTAAAACACTTTAGTCTTCTATGTTTCGTATCTACCTATGCATTTCACCTGTATATTTGCATAGAAAGCCTCATTCCAAGTCTCATTCCAGGTTTGTATAAGCACTTAAGAGTGCTTAAGGTCAAACACATGCTTCAGTGTGTCCTACATTAGAGTAAGATCTACGGTAATCTCAGCACATCAGAAGACATTGAAGATCTGATGCATAGTGGGAATTGTAATTAAAATTCAAAATTGTAATTCAAAATGTGGATTACATTACATTATTAGGATGATGAAATCACAATTCTGTTTGTTACATGGCATGGCTTTGATTTCACAAGTATGTAAATCTTACAGAAAGATGCAGCAGCCAGAGTGCATTAGATACAACAACAACTTGTTCAGTTAGAAAGTGGCAGGCTTTGCATGATATAAACAATAGAAAATAGTTCTTTCTGTATCTATGCGCACATTTAAAAAAATATTCTCAGACATATTTTTGATTGATTTGTACAAAAAATTCAATTTGAATTTAATTGTACAAACTTATGGATGAACTTAATGTCCATGCAGGTGAAATTACCTTGAGCCAGGTGAAGACCTGCAGAGACACACTGATAACTCACCTACTCAGCCTTTGACATTCTTTTGATTACAAGTGGAATAAGGTCCTGGTCCCAGGCAGAGTCACAGTATGAAGAACATAGAGCTGAGCCCTTTGTGTGGCAGCATCCACTTACCACTGTCACCAGTGTCAGATGCTGCTGTTCTGAGAGTGCAGACATGGTTGCCTACTGCTGCTTCATTAATAATGGAGCACTCACATAAATTCCATACAAAATTGATTTTTGAACAGTACCTAAGAATCCAATTTGAAGTCTTAAAATGTCGTTGAGAAGTCTGTTTGTAATTTACTTTGCCTATAAGAACGTACTGCCCCATAAACAATTTTACTGTATTTCTCCCCATTAAACTACCATTTTTTTAGTGTCTGTCCAACCTTCTTGCTGTGACGTGCCACTGTGAGCTGATTGATATTTAAAACAATTTGTGGACTCCTTTTTTTTTGTTTCCTTATTCAAATTGCAAGTGGCAATATCATTTTCGTCACGTAGGTGAATGATGTTAATGGCTCATTATCTAGTGAAAGAATGTTAACTGAGGAATTTCAAACATACTCTTTGAAAAGAGTATGAAAAGAACATGCTTCTGTAGGAGAAAAGAAATGTCCTTGTCCTTTTTTTAAGCTTTGAAAAACAAAAAAGACTGTCAAGTAGAGATCAAAGATTCCTGGAGTTGAGGCCCAGGACAGGGAAATGGGAGAGCTTCATTTTCATTGTTTGGAGCCCACAGATTTGTCTGTGGCTTGAATTATTTTACTGAATGCTTGATTTAACCTCCCATTCACTGAAAAAAAACTTGATAAAAATAATTGCGAGCGTAACTTCACATTCAACCCTTAATGATGCCTCTCATCAACAATATGCACGTACAAACAAGCTCTAGGAGTTTATAGCAGTTTTAAAAGGCTGAAGATATTTTTCTGCCTCATTTTCGTATTGCCAGAATAGGCCTGATAATTAGTCTCGGGAAAATAAAGTTGATGTTTGCAGAGATTTCACAAGTATTCTGCAAATGCACATCTTTTTCTTTTCGGTGTGACTGAAGCATTTTAGGTAACTGAAGTCGGAGTGTCTGGCTTCCTTGCTTAATACAGTATTTCTAGTACCAAGGTACTGCCAAACAGCGTATCTTTTGTTGCGTAGCTGTTCACTCCTCAGCAGCTGGACTGTGGCTTTTGACTTTATTACATCTGAGCAACCTGTCAGGATTATGAAGTTCCAGAACCATTCCACGTTAAAAGATCAAAGACATGGCTCTGCCAATTAAACCTAGGGGTTTTATAGGAGTATGAAAGAAGTTTTAACAGCCCTGTCCAATATTTGCTACTACTTTTACGACTTGAGAGTTAGAGGTTCCAAGAAGCTAGCAGTTATTTTCTAAGGTGTTTCCAAAAGAAGAGTTGAAATTTGGTAACTTGGAAAAGTAGGAGAGCTGCAGAAAAAGCTAGCTGGCTTTATATGTTTCTTAACTATGGGTTCTTGATCAACTGAAGCAAGTTGTTTGTGCTTCTGGATTAATAGCAGAATTTGAACTTTGCATGGATTTCTGATTGTTCTTCAGTCATGGGCAGGATTTAACACTTCACCTGGAAAGAGTCCAGGATTACATTGTTCTAAAACTTCTGCTCTAGGTGTAAGCACAAAACCCAACAACTCTCCCCTCCTCAATAGTCTTTCAAAACAATCACAATATACCTCTAAAACAAGTGACTTCTAGCCAGAAGAGCACCACATATCTTCCAGCAAGTGTTTACTAAAGGAATCTTACTAGTAGCTTTTGTAACTTTTACTATAATCATTTTACTACTTGCGTATAAACTCTTGGATAATAGTTGAGCGATCATCCACGCTCTTTGATTGCTCCAATAGTTGACCAGACTTTCCAAGCCCACACGTACATTCAAACTTTGCTTCCAGTAATAAGGAAAGCCTGTATTTTTTCCCTCGGAGTTACTGCTGAGGTATGTAGTGTTGTTGAGGAGTAGCAACTGCTTTTAAACAGGAGCTTGGACGATTAGGTATGAATTAACTAGTTAGTAAAAAGTTTAGACAAGTTATGAGAAAAAAACATATCTAGCAGAATAGTTTGCTGAGAGGCATTCCTCTAGGGAGAATAATGTTATCAGATAGATGTGAGATGTGCGAGCGTAAGAGGGCACAGAGGAGGAAATATGTTATCAGAGCTGCTGACTGGAAGTCAAAGCTACTAGGGAGCTGAGTAGTAGAAGTCAATAACTACCAGATGTCCCATAAAGTAATATACATTTCATGGAGATTGCTAAAATATGGAGCCACTATTTTGATAAACAATGGCTACACTGGAACTGAAGAGGAAAACACAGCAGTAAGGGAGGACCTTCTTTCTGAAATGATCTTTCTTAACATGTGACCTGTGCTGCAGTAGAATCTTTTCTCTGTTAGGTGGGCCAGAACACTGAGCTTTGGTTCTGCTGCTCCATCATCACCATTTAGTGCTAGATAATGATGGAATAAACGTGAGAATTCTACAACATGGGGATAAATGCCATTACACACTGCTAACAAAATGAGCAGGGCTGGAAAGCAGAGGTTATGGCTCAGCATTTTCTATGGATAGCTATCCCATGCAGATTTGTTACTTGAATTCCTGCAGTACAATCGAATTTGTTTGTGAGACATAAAGCCTAGCATTCAATGGATATTGGTTCTTCTGTTCAGAGAAAATTCTCGGAAAGTGAATTTTAAAAGTTACAGTGCTGTTTCACTTAAATAAATAACTACCCAAGACATCTTGAAGTGAAGAACAATGCTTTGGCTTGCTGTAGTAGGAAATAAGCTAGATGGAAAGGAGGCTGCATCTGTGATACTTCTCCACTGACCAGCGCAGTATGTGAGCAGATGATACAAAATGTATTGCAGCCTCTGGTTACTTCTGCGTAAGCTATTTCTGCCCAGCATACAATATCATAGCAAATACTCCAGTATTCTTGGGTTACTAGACTTGTCTGTACATGAAAATTTATGCGCCTGTTTTGTAGTGTACGTACTTTGTCGTGTGACATCAAACCAAACAAAATTCACCTTGGGTTGGGAATTTTTTCCCCTTTCTTCTCAACATCATTTGTGCTGTACTGCTGTGACCCAGACTATTGCACCTACTAACAGGGGTGGTAGCTAAATGGCCAGCTGCAAAATTTGGGATGATAATGTGCCACATTGAAAGATAGTAGTAGTTTACCATGACAGTGAAGAGGCAAGCAGAGGTTGTTATGGAGGTTCTCTGTGCAGAGCTAATGCCGTGTTTCTGTAAGTAACCATGTCTGTAGCAATGTGTTTTGGGAAGAGCTGGGCAGAACATTTTCTCTCAGTAATTTATTTTTGGAAAAATACGCTTCCTATTAAAAAAGTATTTTGTAATGTTGTTAGAGCTGGGTTATTTTTCCCCCATAAGAATCCATTAGGAAAATCTGATGTCTTTTAGAAACATAGTATTTATTAAACTATGGCTTCCCACTAAATATATTTTTCAGCATATTATGAGGCAATTTTTTTTCAATAAAAAACTTTAAAATATTGCAGGGTTTTATGGAGTAAAGATCTGTTTTGACTCTTAGGAACTGAAGAACCTCTAGATTTAAATATCTGTGGTGGATGTTATTGATGTAGAATATATATTGATTTTTTTAATTTGCTTACTGTATTTTCAACGAGCTTCAGCACAACGAGAATTGCTTGGAAAATGAAGGTTCACAGATATCTGTGAAGGCTTCTGTGAGCCTGGTCAAAGATCATTTAGTATCTGCAGATGCCTAGCTTCATTGGTAAACGAAGCCCCTAGCTCTTATATGCTGGTCTCTGCTTCAGAAGGGAAAAATTATGATACACTAGCCAACTATAGGCCAGCTCAACAGGCTTTGTCAAGTGGAGAGATGATCCTTTCTTATGCCTTGTATCAATTTTTCTTTTGTACCAAGTAATAACATTGTAAAAGCATTCATCTTCCTGTCCAATATATCCAAATCTTTGGCTATATAATCAACTGCAATGGGATGTTTTTAATCTTTTTTTTATTCAATGTTTTTCAGTGTGTTCACATCCCACATTTTCATGTGGTGTTGGCAGCTCATGATATTTGGTGCTTTTCTGAAATTCTGAGATCTCTAGATTCTGTAGCTGCTTCTGTATTTATTATATCTATACGTTTAGATATATATATATTTTGCTATAGAGCAAATACTAAAAATACAAACATTGCTAAGTTAAAAAATCAGTACGTTTACCAAAATATTTTAAAATTTTGGGGTTTTCTGGCCAAGAATTTCTGAATCCTTTGCTTAAGAAAACTCACTTTTCATGTGTATGCTGAATTCAGATACATTTAATTACTACTCCAAAACCAAATTTCGTGTTTATAAAATTTAATGCTAATAAAGTGAGTTGTTTTAAACATGCTGATATTGTAATGCAGTTCTAACAGGGCCAAACATCAATTACAGGGTTAAAACTCTATTTTCAGAAATTCCACTTATAACACTTGGAAAATTGATGTTCTACAAGAACCCATGACATAGTGCTTTTGTGAATTCATCAGGTAATTTTAAAACAGTGACAATCCACTTTAGTGACTGTGATGTGTGACAGTCTTCAAGACAAGAGGTCTGATCCTTTAAAACATTTTTCCTGACTGTATTCCAATGTATCAGAGAAAGCAATTAACATTTCACACTTCTCCCCGTTCCTTTGCTTGTATAATCTATTCTGGAAAATATTAAGCTGCATTGGGCTGTAACTCAGAAGACTTCGGCTCCATCTGAGTGTCTCCCAGTCTTTTTGACTGGTGCAAGTCATCCTCCTATGCCCAGTTTCTTATGTGTAAATTGATGGCAACTATTTGCTCCAATTGCCTAAGTAGCCATGAACTTTGGGAATGCAAGCTGTGTGTAAACAGTAGCCAGTATAGTGGTAATGCCTTTGAAATCTCACTTATCCAGAATTATATAACAATAACGTAAAGAAATTGTAAAAACAGTGGATACTTTTCTGTCTGCTGTGAACATTCTCACAAGAAGTGTGTGGAAAATAGAAGGGGAAAATAAAGACACATTGTGGAGTTCCACTATGAAAGCTTGAAAAAACAGTTTGGACTTGAGACTTATTGTGAGAACCTATTTCCCTGTCATCAAAAGCAGTGCCTGTTTTTGAGGAAAAGTAGTAATAAATGCCACAGAATGTTTTAAAGGGAGCACTATATGAATCTACTGTGTTGTGTGGATACTGTTTGTTTCTGAACTAGGAACCAGAGTCTTAAACTTGGCAGGAATAATATGGTCTATGACTAGCTTCATGCACGTCTTGCTTCCTACTCTAAAGGAAATCATTTGATAAAGCTGAGCAGATCTGTTTTACTTTGTATGACATTTGATGAACAAGAAAATCTCTAATGTTTGGCTAACCTTTCAAAAACTTTATTGTGCTTTCACTGTTTAGGGAAATTTTTAAGTTAGCATTAGCGTGAAAAACTACAGATGTCAGTTCTTTCTCCTTTGTCTAAGATCAGATTTATCTAGCTAACCAACATTAAAAATGTGTAAATTTCCAGCAAACACAATGAATCTTGAATATATTAAGAAAACAAACAGATGAACCATCTGGAAACAAGACATAGATCTGAAATAACTATGCCAGTGGCACAATCCAAGCATAATCCCTGGCATAATTTACACAGAGCAACCATACCAAGAGCCAGAAACTGTTCTTTTAGAAGGGTGAGTTTAATAATGACTGGACATTGCCATTCCGCTTGCTGGGTAAATATTGACAAAAGAGTGGCACGTGCTGTAGAAATGTATCTACACCCTCCATTCCCTCTAGGAAGTGCCTGCATTCTGAATTTTCTCTGCCTTTTTTTTTTGTCTTTTTGTCTTTCCCACCTCCTTCACATCTAGAATGATTTTTAGTAGGTTTAGCCCTGCAACCGCAGGAATTGCTTTAACTCTGATTTTTTTTTTATAACTGATACATTATACACATTATAATTCATAATTGATTATGCACACAAATGCTTAATATTATGTAAAATATGACAATTTGATAAGTGGAGAAAATTTGCACATCTCCATTAAGCATAGACCTTAATTTTACCAAACACTATTAAAGATTCACACACAATTTATCAGCTTTCTCTCTTAGCTATCACTTGAAGAGATTCAGGTCAAACAAGACGGTCACATAATCCCCATGCAAACTGCTTGTGATAAAAAGGTTTTACTAGGTCTTACTGTTACGTGAGTAAGTAATGAGTTTCAGCTGGGTGCATTTTCCCATGGCAGTGGATTGTTTTGGTAGCTCTCACTTTCATTGGCAGTGATCACGGGGCAACACAAATTAGATCCTGTATTCTTTACGTTGCTAGTAAAGGAGAGAAACCTCAACAAACAAAACATGTTGAAGAGTGTTTGCAAGGTGTTTTGAATGGTGAATATATTGCAAACCTGGATAGGAACTAGGTTGCACTATATCTTAAAAAGTGACTGATTTAAGCCCATACCTAATGTATTTTGTAGGTTAGCATTAATTTGACTTGCTGAGTGGGTGGAATTTATGGATGTAATGCATTGCACTAGGCAAATAAAAACATCCTCCTTCAGTAATAAAGGCGAAGGCAGGCTCCATACTGGCAAGACAAGTATTATCTTCAAAGATTAACTTAATTAATATCCATCTGACTCCTGTGGCACAATGATGCAACACACTGCAAATGATCATTGCCAGGAAATATAGCTGTGGCATGTGACTTCAAGCTGATTTTTGTTGTTCTTATTTTTAATCTCTGCTCAGCATTTGTCTCATCTCCTTCGACATCATCCCATTTTTCCCCTTTCCCTCCTTCCCCTTTTTCTATTACTGTTAACATCTTAGCTTTCTATTTCCTCAGGTATTTGAAATTACCTTGGTTCAGAAGGTTTTATCACCTTCCCTTTCACTTTTGTTCTTGTCTTGCTTCCATAACACATAACAACAAACATTAAAATACTTTCACTAGCACTTACCAGTATGTCAGACAAACATAATCACAGCAAGTATAGGCTTTGCTCTGGAAAGCTTCCTACTTTAATTAGGTTTGTGACTTGAATTAGATTTCCAGAACAAACTTTTGAAATGGACGTGGAGAAAAGGAAGAGAATTTCTACACTGGTAACAGATTTGGAAATAGAACCCATTTGTGTGTTTCAACTTATTGTGATACTTACTTATTCTACTGATACTTCCTTTGCTTCTACTCTTTCCGTAAAGAAACTGGCTTTGTTTTGCCTTGGAGGAAAAGATGCCATGTTTATTGTAAAAACTCTTCTACACAGAGAAGGGCCTGACTTACTGAAATGAAGCTCCATTGCTCTCAGAACTGAGCCTATACTAAAGACCTTGTTGGGACTGTGCCCAAATTATAAATCCTGTTTGTTTGAAATATAGCATATTTTGTAGCCTGATCGTGCCTCTTCAGTGGGAGTTTAAGAAGACAGTTTGGTAATCAGAATAAAAAGAAGTCTGTTTCAGTCTGCGCAAATGGGCTGGATGATGATTTAAACAGGTAGATGAGATTTCCCTTCATTTGTGTGGAAGCATATGTGTGTATCTAAAGATAAAACATTTGTTGAGTATTCTTTTTTTTAATTTCCCCTTTTTTTTTTTTTTTCACTTTCAGGATTATTTTTTTAGGGCTGGAAAATATTTACTCTTTCCAAAATCTATGGAAATAATGACCTGTGTGTGTGTCTTTGCCTCTGAGGTCAGCCAAAGGATTTTTGCCATTTCTGGAATAGATTCTTAAAAGCCCTAAGTATTCCAGATCCAATCAAATTCAAGAGAACTTATATGTTACAAGAATAACCCAGAGCTCTGTGAATCAAAGCAATGCATTCCTTCACTAATAATGGAAAACTCTGGGGTTTTGGCAGCTGAAATCTGTTTGCTTGAAGTTCTGACCCTGAACACTCTAAGCCTAAACAATTACATCTATTCAAGGGAGCTAAACAAATGTACTGAGGCAAATGAAGTTCCACAAATGCTTAAGATCTTTCTGGCTAACTTTTTGAAAGATATGCTCTAGTTCAGCCACAAATTACTTGGCTAGACACTGAAATTGCTGGGTGAAATTCTATGGTCTGTATTTTACAGCATTTCTGACTAGATGATCACAGTAGTCACTTCTGACCTTGAAATATGTGGGTTGGCTGTTAACCTAAGTCAGCAATGCCAGAGTGAGGAATATAGGAATGTGGGGTTTTTTTTTTAGCATATTAAAGCCTGTTGGGTTTTTAATTTTAATTTTAACAAATACCCCATTTAAAATAAACTTGTCTGGAAGTGCTAAAAAACTATTTGACAGTACTTAATCACTTGTCCAATTCAGTGTTAAGGAAAAAAAAGCAACAAACTGCTTAATGGGGAGGTTTTTCTGACTTCCTTTATGGTATTTTCTCAAAGTCTTCATATTGCCAAACCTTTATGGACTCCTTATATTATAGAACCTGCTTGATCTGAGATGTAGTATTTACTTTTGTGGGGCTTGTTGTAAAAAATGTTACAAAACAGTATGTTTGAAATTAAACACAGGGAATATCCCTATGATTTTCCGTCTTTAATTTATTACTTTTTGTAGTTATAGAAGGAGAAACTGAGTCCTCTTTTCCATTAAACCAAATCTCTAATGTTATTCCAAAGGAGATATTTTATATCACTTTCATCAAGAGAACTTGGATAAGAGAACTTATCCTGGACTGCTTACTTGGGTAGGCTTCCACATGATTCTCCCCTTTTCCTGAGATGCCGTAGCAAAACGTGCTTTTTAATTTATATTTTTGATGCACTGGCATTTTGAAGCACATTTAAGTATCTAGTACGTAAGTTTTTTTATTTCCTTGTATTGTGATAAGCATTTAATTGCAAGGGAATTTGCAATGTTTAAACTTTCAGCACAAATTCAACATACAATTGTATATAAAGTTGTATATCCAACATGGACAACTAGGCATCTAAGGCCTCAGGTGAGTCAGCTGGGGCTGTTCAGCCTGGAGAAGAGAAGGCTGCAGGGAAACCTGAAAACGTCCTTTCAGTATCTAACGGGGGGCTATAAGGAGTGGACAGAGTCTTCAGCAGAGGCTGTTTTGATAGTCCATTTAGATTGGATGTAAGGAAGAAGTTTTTACAATAAGGTGGTGAGGCGCTGGCTCAGGTTGCCCAGAGAGGTGGTAGATTTCTCATCCCTGGAGACACTCAAGGTCAGGCTGGATGGGGCTGAGCAACCTAATCTAGCTGTAGGTATCCCTGTTCATTGCAGGGGGTTGGACTAGATGACTTTTAAAGTTCCCTTCCAACTCAAATGATTCTATGATATTTCTCAATAGTTGTGTATGTAAACTCCGTTATACTCTGCGCATTAGCTTTTTTTAAACTGAAGTTTAGGAATGTATTTCTAAGGTAACTTCTGATTCTGTTGGTGAGGGAAGACTTAATGGTTTTGAGGGTGTTGCCTTTCTGTTACCTGAAGCAAAAGTAAAAAGAATGTTATTCACATCTTTGTTTATTTCTCTTAACTGCTCTTTCTCTAAGCTGCAGGTCAGAGGTGGGAAGAATAGAAACGGTGTTGCTTAGGCTGGGAGGCTATATTCCATCCCTGTTACGCTAGTTTGAAATATCTTCTTTCTTGTAAAACAGTAGAGAATTGGCTGCTCTTCTTACATGTCTGTTCAAGTGGAAAGTGTACTTTTCCTGAACTGTGAATTTTTAGGGTTTCCTTCTTTCTAAAATGAATTCAGAATTCATTTTCAGTGCATAACCATTTGTTTCTAGTTGGTGAACATGGCTGAATGCCAAGAATATAAAACCACGGTACGTTTTATATTTAAGTGCACCCAGGGTAGTTTCTGGTGCTGGTGTCAATGGGTATTTTGTAATGTCATCTCACAGTGAAATTCAAAAACATTGAAAAGGAATCTGTCTCAAGCATTTCTGACAGCTTGTATCTTCCAGTTGGATGATTGCCTTACTTAAAGTCTTGTTGTGAATTGTATTTCTGCAACATGAAAG
Organism: Pavo muticus; assembly: GCA_016647715.1. Lineage (NCBI taxonomy): Eukaryota > Metazoa > Chordata > Aves > Galliformes > Phasianidae > Pavo > Pavo muticus. The sequence continues at coordinate 89,775 of JACDJE010000083.1, forward strand.
ATTTACTATTTTTTTACATTTTACAATTTTTATCAAGTAGGTTTTGGTGAAGTGAAAGTACTGCTGATTGTGCAGTGAAATACAGAAAGATAAAAAGTATGGAGTGTTATATGTTTACCTGCAGACTGTGGTGAAAAATGAGAGACAGGTGACCTCATGGTCTCCATGTTGTTTCACCATAGCTCATCCCAATGCAGGAATACTATGTCTTAGACTACAAGAGAGCTCTCTAAATCAAGACACCGTAGTCAGGAACATAAACCATGTACTTATCGATCATATCCACACAGAACTGCTTTAAAAATCTGTCCCTGCATTCACAGAAGTCAGCTTCTTCTTGACTGCTTCAAGTCAACTCAAGATGCCAAAAGCACTGTGCTTCAGTGGAACAATGACCTAAACAGCCTGGATACACTGGTGTTAACCAAGAAGCATGCTGCTTCTACTTAATGCATTTTCTTTCCGTCATGTAATGACCACTGCATTTATCACTGAAGAGGTTTTTAGCTGCCATAGTCCATCATAAAAAAAAAAAAAAAAAAAAAGATCCCAAACTTTAGGAGAGCTACCATTTTTACAAATCAAACCCAAAGTTCTGGTTTGTACTGCTTTAGAAAACAGCAGAACAGTCATTACACTATGCTTTCTGCAGTATGATCAAGAGCAATTAATTTCTGCATTTTATTAACTGTTTTTTTAAAATGTTCTTAGACACCTTCATACACCTCGTACGACTGCTTTCCACCGACTGGGAACTTGAATGACTTCAGCTGCATTGGAAAGTTCCCATTATCCTAGATCAAGACTAGAAAGGCAGTTGTGACTTCTTTTTTCCTTCTCTTTGATAAACAAAAATAGAAGATTCCCTAAAAGCTTTTAGATTACTAAAACAGGACTTCTGCTGACAAGGTAGCTACATGTGTTCTGCCTTCTTTCAGCTTGCTTTTTCCAGTCCTGTATTTTCCTTTTCTGGACTGTATGTCAGCCAACCAGTGTCATCCAGGCCCCAGTCTTGGCTAGACGTCCAAACAGACAGGAAGCAACATAGCCTGGATCTAATGAAAAAAAGATGGGGAAACTGCCATGAGTATCCTGATGACATCCCAGCCTGATCTTTTTGGCCTCTTCTGGAGAGACAAAGATATCAAATGAGACTGAAGAAAAACTGATCATCTTACTATCAACCTGGATGATCTGTTCATTTTCTCTTCACACCCCATAGCCTTTTCATTTAAGTCTTATTGAGTTTGGAAGTTTCACCCTCTCTTTTTGGAAGTGAGAAAAAGAATTTTCTCAGCTCTTGGTGAATTTGTCTGTTTTACTGATCATCCCAGATGGTTGGATCCTATTTTCCCAATGATGTACTAGGAAATGAATGTAATTAACTGCATTATCTCTGAGTAGGAGTTATATAAATCTACTTGGGAATAGAAGACTCAATAAGAGGATAATTTCCTCTTTTGATATGTCTGACTCCTATTGATTTGAATGAAAATGTATGTGCATCTGATGTACAATTTACATGGAGAAGAGCCTGAAGAAAAATCTCTGGTTTCATCTACTAAATTAGATGAAAGATCAAGAGACAAACTTTGATTCTCACAAAGATCTCATTTTGCAAATAGTTTGAAGTACCTCAAGCTTTTCAAAATGCATCATGTTAACAGATACTGCTCATTCTGCAAATAAATAATTTATCCAATAAATAATAACTGATTTATCTCATGTACAATTGGAGAAGTCAAAGAAAATTCTTAATTATTCTTTTGTTTTATTTCCCCTTATCAAGGATAAAAGGAAATTATTTCTGGGCTGTTGCATGTGATGGTTTTACAGTTATAATTAGTCTATTCAGTCTGCAACCCTTGCAAAAATACAGAAACATGCTCAAAGTAACAGAATTCTCTTGGCGTTCTCTTTACTATCATTTCTCATGAGTTCTCAATCTCAACATTTTTGCCAATTAACACACAGAACTCATGCCTTATCTGCTTTCAGCGCGGAAAGTAGGGTAAACTCTCCTAGAACTTTCTGAAATAAGAGGGCCCTAGTGCAGGGTTTGTGTGAAAAAGCTTTATAGCAGCTCTTGGTGCCATTTCCAGAACATCCACCCTTTACAGAGAGCTCTGTTTCACTGCTGACAGAAGCGGGTGAGGAGTCCATCATGCAGCTGTGCCTCAGCTGCTGCACTCCTTATTGCTCATCGCAAGGAATTGCCCCATTCCGTTTGTTCCTTCTCTGCTGTCTACTCACTCCTATAAGAATCACCTTATCTGCTGGACCAATGAGACCATTAATGGAAACTCTCTAGTATGCCATCAGAGCCCCACTGCTTGATCAATAGTTATTTACTTCTGAGAGGTCAGAGCTTGGCTAATATAGCTGAATAATTTTATTGATAGATAACGTAACAATGAAAAATAAACTTTAAAATAGAAGATGAATGAATTCAGCACTTTCTTCAGGGATGAATATTATTATTTGAAAATTTTAATAGCTGGTGGAATGCTGAAAGGGCAGACAACAAAAGCATTGAATAATTGTCCTAGGACTATAATCAGACTTCCATTATTGACCTCTGCTAATATTCTACTGTAACTGTCTGCTAAATTGGTTCCTTGGGGCTTGAAATATACAGTGATGTTATGAGTTCCTATTGTAAATTGCCACACAGAAAAGTAGCAAGTCTCTGAAATAGTGCTGGCCCTCGTCTGATCAATACTCAATTCTAAGCAGTACAAGAGGCAACTGTTGCCATAGAAACATTGATGTCACCGAGGTTGAACAGTGGCTCTTACAACAAATCATTTCCTTTGAGCAGTTGTAATTGACTATATGTACAGTTTGCTGTCACCTGAGACTATTTACATCAAGCCAGTAACAGAGCTGCATTAGTTATTCTGGGAGTAAGAGGGTTAGCTCTTCTTTTTGTGACCTTACAAATACCTAGGAGGATATTGCCATGGCAACTGGCAATATAACAGGATGAACATTAAGGTAGCTACATAATGCAGTGGCATTCTTTTGGAGCATCGGAGGTAGTTCTAATAAACTTTATCTAGCTGCTGCATAATATAAACATGACATTAAATATATCTCTGTCACAACTTCTGTCTTCCAGAACTGTTACCTTTGGCATAGGTAAAAGCAGGAATCTTCAAAACTTGCTGCAGAAGTTAAAAGCTACCTGTTTTGTACTGAGATGTTAACAAAAATTGTTTGCAGGAGAGTGAATTTAGGGTGGAGAGCCTTTTTCTGCTTTCAGATGTGGCACTGATCTGCAGGCAGCACTGGTTTCAGAATCTGTCTCAATTGTTAAGGCACATTTTTTCGTTTAGTAGGGGATTATTTATATATTTATAAATATTTATATATTTTTAAAAACAAAGTCATTCAAGTGGTTAAATACATTATGATATTATATCCTTTCCTGTATGGAGGTTTACAGTAGGCACTGCATTAGTTCCTTTAGTGCTGCCCGCATTGCATCTGCCTTTGTTCTGTGAATGATTCTGCAGGAGCCGATGGAACGGCCCCGTGCCCTGCAGTGCCTGGTAGTTCACACAAGGCTGAGATCAGGTTGTAAAGCACCCACGGTTTCCAGCAGCACCCGAGCTGTTCAAAGGAAAACCACAGTAATACTTAACTTAGAAGCTCTCTAAATGCAAACTGCTGGCCTTGCCATGAAAATATGTATTATAGTACTTTTAAAAAGAGTGGTATCTGATGTGATACCATAATTACCCAAACCTGCTCTGTTCTGTGGAGGTAACATAAATTTAGTGACCTGTCACTCAGTTGCATGGACTAACATTCTCTGATACGTCAATAATAAAAATGGTATGAGTGTACAAGCTACTGATTTTCATACTCAAATAGCCAGCCTCCATATGCATATATTTGCAACTACATACACTGTCTTCACGTTTTATACTGTAAAATATAAAATTAATATGATCGCTTATTCTAATGATATGATATTTCCATAGGCTTAAAAGCCTCGTGTAAGTAGGGAAGAAATGATTGAAATATGCAGGTTTTTAAAATACAGTGCCAGTGAAATCTCATAGCATCTCACACCTCTCTCTTCTTTCACAAAAGGTTATGTGCACGTGTTTATGGTCCTGTTTATGGCAATATGTGGTTGACGTATGGAAATTCATAGCCACAAGAGATTGAGTTCTTGAGGATCTTTCTAAAAAAAATGACAGCAACAGAGCTGTTTTTAAAAGTAATGTTTGTGCGGCTAGGACATATTAGAAAAAGGTTATTTTCATATTCTAGGACATACCTGCCTGATAGGAAGGAAGAAACTCCCTTTATTCTATCTTGGAAACTTGTCAGGGCTTCTTGGATCTTTTTCTGAATTTCTATTACTACTTACTGCTACAGACAAAATCCAGGGGAATTACAAGCAGTTTGTATACAAGAACGGTTTGGAAAGTTACTGGACCAGGAGTGTTGCCTGTGTCTTCAGGTGACGTTTTCTGCTATTTAAAAATATGCTTTGTGGGAATGTATTTTTGAAATGCAACATAAAATCACAGCTGTGTAATATACAGTATATAACAGGAACTGAAAACAAAGTATGTGCTGACATTTTGATTTAGGTGCAATAAAATTAATTTACAGTGAAGAACTGAGAAAGCTACATTCTTTCCTTCAGTTTCAAACACAGGCTTCCTCCCTCCCTCCCCTTCCTTCTTTTTATTTTTTTCCTAAGGAAGGCCACATGACTTTTCTGGAGTGAAGAGAACAATCTTTAATGTTATATCATTTTTGTGAGACTGTCACAGATGACTGGGAAAGAACATAGCACTGTTGATACATTTAAAAAGTACTCCACCAGAACCCAAATGAAAACAGACTTTTTTTTTTTTTTGGTATTCAGAGACTGTGCAGATGAAGTTTTGTCTGTGACTCTGTTCTCGTTTTATTTCTGGGTGGCCATGTCAGCTGTTACTTGCTTGTGGTCTAGTTCATGTTTTGGGGTGAGCAGAGTGCTCTGCTTGGCTCCCATTGGAAGTGTTGGTGTTAGCTGACCCAGATGAGACAGTTCTATCTCTCAAACAAACACCTGGGGTCAATTCCGAATTGCTCCGAGGAGAACTTGAATGAAAATGTTAATTGAGCAGATTGAGATAACTCATCTTTACACCTTCTAATACTGTGTGAATATTAGAATTCTGAAAAACAAGGTTGAAGCATGAACTGTAAACAGTGTGGTAGTAGCATCGGACACAAAGGAGCTCAGAGAACTATTTCTGTAAATAACAGACATACTTCATGGGAATGTCACTTTTTTGGTAACTGTGAAATGTCAGCCCTTTGTGTAGTCAGAGCAACATAGTGGTGAGGACAAGTAATAAACATGGGGTGCTGAGCAGTAGGCAGAGTGGTGAATGTATAGAAACAGCAGCACCACGAGTAAAAAAGGATTGAAATTCTGCTCTCTGCCATTACAGATGTCCTCCTGTACCCTTCGTGATTCACTGGTAGAGAAATGCAGACACAGTACTGATAGCCTCTCTGCTGAACTGCAGGGTTTGGGACAGGAAGTATTTTATGCGTTAGATGTTCTAATGCAGGCCAGGACTGTGAACTGTGAGATCAGTATAGCCAAGGGACAGCTCTTGAAGCTGATGAGCTCTACAAATGTGTGCGTGAAACTCTCAGAAGAAAGTTTTAGATTGCTAGTAGTCTTTGGCCAGCACTGTATATAAACTTTCCATGACCCACAGACAGCTATGCTCCTGGAGAGCACTGAAGAGGTTGAAACTGAGGGTAGCATTCTCAGGAGATGGAGGTTTAGAGGAGGAGAGCAAAAGTCTCAGGGCTGGGTCTTACAGTCTGTGTAATGACTTCCCACAGCTCAATTAAAGTGAGCTCAGACCTAACTTTGCCCAGCAGAGAGACCTCCATTTTGGAACGGTTTTGTTCCTTATCACAAAAGAAGAAAGACTGGAAAAGGAGCAGGAGAATGAAAAACAAAACTAAGCAAAACAAAAAGGTGTTCTTCCTCTTCTTGTTATTGCCTTTCTTGTGGTGGATGCATCTCACTGCAGCAACTGTTTCTTACTGGCTGCTCTGTCACTACTGCAGATGGAACACACTAGACCAAGTGTTTTGTCTTTAAGAATCTTCTGCAATGTAAAGATCTTACGGAAAGGAATAAAATTGCTTCCCAAATGTGAACTCAATAGGAAATCAGTAAGAAATTCTTTTTTTGGCTCTCGATACCTTTAAGGTCTGGAATTTTGAAAGCTGCTGCTCCCTCTCCTCTTTTCTCTTTCCTTCCCTTGTGTATCCTCTCTGAATTCAACGTCAATTCTCTTGATCGACTTTGCTATTAAGTAGATGCAGAATCAGCTCTATTGTCCTTAGTGGAATTTTCCTTTCCAGTTTTGGCACCTTGTCCTTCCTCGTCTGTTATATTTTAATTTGGATCCATTTGTCCAAAATGCAGCCAGATACATTTATATTCTTTGTTATGACACGAGCCACTATAGGCTTTGTCCAAGGAGGGGAAAAAAAGGACTGGTTAGAAGAGGCAGATAAACTCCTTTAAAGGATCTCCTATAAATGCTTGTATCCTAGAGAAGCAACCAGCATTGCATTTCTTTCCTGTTGTTGGTCAGAAATATGCAGATTACTTAATTCTCATGATTATTTTTTTTTTCATAAGGTTTTGCCTATGCTGCCAAAAGTGGCCCAAAAAATCACTGTTTTTTAGAAATCTGGATAAAGTTCTGCAGTATATTTTTCATGCCTACTAAATCTGTTTTTCACTCCTTAGAAGGCTAAAGACAATGAATTACATCCAACCTATAATCAGCTTTGGTGCAGTGTTTTATTCAAGAGTCTTGTCCTTGAATAGCTTCAGCAGTATGAATAGGCTTGATCTCCAGATCGTGAAACTGTGGTAGCACTAAGCCGTGTGTCTACAAAGCTGTTAATTGACGTGGTTCATTTTGCCTGTATGGGGTAGGTTTTTTTGGCCAGTAACAAGTAGTGTTTTGCTCTACTTGTGTTTCCCTAGAAATAAACAAAGAACACAGAAATAGATGCAGGTGTATCTTTTCTTGTCATGTTTATGTCTGACTTGGCCAGGATCTTCAATGTGTTTAGATACTATACTAGTGTTCCGGTGGTTGACTGTGACGTCAAAATCTCCTAGCCTGTGTCCTCCTTTTCCTTCCACACTGCACAGAGCTTTGCTAGAGGCAGCGCTTCCAGCTGTGATCACCTGAGTTGTCATATTGTGTAATCCTACCACTAGGAAACCACCTTTCCTCCTTCCCCTTGTTATGTGATAAATTCCTTTTCCTGGGGCTCCAGCTGAAATATAATGAGACTGAAAAGTGAAAGAGTTACTCTTATGACAGTACCCTAAACTTGAAAGAAAACAAAGGGATCAGAGTGCAAAATAATTTTTCAGAAGGGAAATAGCGCTGTAAATTATTGGAAGAGCTGCGTGACAGCTTTTTGTATGGGTTACTGGTAGAAATCTCTTGACAAATTGGAGTTTCTCATTTCAAGACCAGAAAAAAAGATAGAAATTTCTTCAGAATCAGAAAGAAGCCACTCTTAAGAATATTTTTTAATTATTATTCCAAATTCATAATAATTAATATTAATATTAATAATTAATAATAATTTGGAATTAGAAGGTATAATAGACACATGCTAAGAAATGCAGATCTGCAGTGCTGTGCAGGATTGTCATCTAGATGGCTGTCACACTGGTGGATACGGGTCCACAGCCATCAGTAGCATCAGCATGTGTGTGCATGTGAGAACTGAGGGAACGACTGAAAGGAAGCAGAGGGCTTCTATTCTGTCTGAGAAAGCTCTGTCTCAGCACAGCAATCTGTTTTAATACCGTCTTAAGAATTCTTGGTGTGTGCTAAGGCATCTGGCATGCTTTTCCATGAATGAATCTTCCACTGCTGAAACCCTGACCCTGCAGTCAAGGCTGTAGCACATCTTCCCCTGCACCCCTACTTATAGCATCTGTTTCAGGGCTGCAGTCTTCTGGAAGAGTTGTGTTCATCTAATCCTGACCATACAGTGCACACTGGTGGAAAGAGCAAATTTTGTGGCCTGGATATCGCTGAGATAAGGTATTTTCAGGATTCTTGGGTCTGTGCCATCTGCATGGTCTGCGCCTTTAAAGAGAAGTGAAGCCATGTGTGTCTTATGTGTCAGGATCCTGAGTGCTGACTTCTCTAGGTATGCTCACCCATTCTTATGAGGGAAGTAGTGAGTATATTATCTATCCCTGCTATGCAGAAGGAGAGGTGCATGCAGACTGGAGGTGATGTCTTGAGCTTCACAGCCTCTGAGCAGTATTTCGGTCCACTCTGCTTCCCACTGCTGCTGTTGGGCATTACTTGGCACCCATGTCCTAGAGAGTCCGCTCACGCTGTACTATTTCTTGAGCCCTTCCATCACATTGCCTGGGCAGAAACAAAGAGTGTGGATGTCCTTTCAAGGTCTTTTACAAAAGGAAGATTTGATAGCTATGATGAATGAGTGGTCCTCATATTGGCTGGCTGATTGAGTGGTCATTTTTGGGGCTTTGGTGTAGATTTGGCCTGTACTAAACTCAGACAGAAAGACAGTGGCTAAGCACCCAACGTAGCCTATTTTTTGTTTGTTTGTTTTCTGAGTTCCTCATCAAAAAATTGGTTTTTCCTCTTTTTGAAAGTCTTACAGGAGTCCTTTTTTTTTTTATCATCTTTGTCAATGCCATTTCTCTTCTGTCGTGCTTTTTACCCAATGGATTTCCTCGCCATTCTAGTTTTGGGTAGCTTTCAGTCTTCTCTGCTGATGATAAATAGAAATTCTTTTATATGAAGCAGTATTAAGAACTTTTATTGATGCTGGGCAGTTAGTGAGTTAACCTTCTCCAATTCTCCAATATAAATTGTTGTTTGGCAGTGGATTACAAATTAAACTTTATATTCGCATTCCTTCTATGCAGTTAACATTATTAATATTTGTAATTCTTTTCTGTTTTAAATATGTAAATCTCAGACTATGCTACCCATTTACCAGAGCAATATAACAAACCTTAAGACTATGCTTAAAAGAAGCTTTCCTTCCCCCCTCTCCCCCCAAAAAAAAGGAAATGCTGACCTCGGAACAGCATGAGTTATGGATTTCTTTTCATGGCAATACATGATTGACTTTACCCAGGTTGCAGGAAAAAAATAAAACAGAAATGATAACAAAAAAAAAAGCACTCCATTTGTTCTTCATGAAGCCAAGTATGCTTTTCCTAGAGTATTATACATTGCATCCACATTGGTATCAGTGCAAGGTTATCAGTAGATAATAATATTAAAGTTCATCATGATTAATGTAATTAATAATCATACAGAAAGCAATAAAGATTAGTCTGTGTTACTGGAAATGCTTTCAGATGCCATTATGGTCTCTACCATTGTGTATCTCATATTTAAGACTGCTCTTTCCTTTAGATGGAAGCTTCCTTCCCTTGCAAAAAGTAGAGATGGGCTGGACAGTTCATCTGACATAAAGTACCTCTGTGCCGGAATACTTAGCAGAGGAAGGAACTTGTTCACTTAAGAAAGTGGTGGGACATGCTGCCTCCTTTCCTGGCCAAGCTTATGCTGTTGTTAAATACACAATAATTTGAATTATTAATAGCAAATGATACTTAGCACTTACAAATGCAATTTATTACCAAGAGGTGGAGTTAGGCCTTTTTATTTGCAGAGTGCAATCACCTTTTGAACTTGATTTTTGATAAGAATGTCTGACTTGTTACTATAGTGTAAAAATTGCCTCCAAAAGCCTAAAATATTGTGGATAGAACAGGTTTCGTGTTTGTCATCTAATCGGAGAATGTAAAGAGTGGCACAATGGATGTTACGGGGAAAAAAATTATACTTTGCTACTGCTGCTGTCAGAAGAGAATTTATGAGAGCAGACGTGAAGATCTGTATTAGAAGGCTGAGTTGGACTGAGTTAAGATCAGGTTTCCTTGTCCATGGTTTATTATAGGGATATTTTGAGTTTAGAGGATTGGATGTGAACTATTTCAAAAGTGTCAAACTCTAGTTAAGAGAATGATAGTCTCAAGTTAGTAGTGGAATGAGCAAGCCTGTCTTAAGGACAGTAGTGAGGAAGCAGTATCAGAAAAATCCAACAAGGTGAAGGAAGCTCTGTGACTGTGTTGAAGCAGTTGCTCAGCTAGTCTACTGAGAACATGATAGCCTTTTATCTTCAGTACATTAACTTACTTGAGTAAGTACATTGAGTACATTTACTCCCTTCCACCAATTCAAGATGTAACTCAAACAGATCTGTTTAATCATTCAAGCTCGTCAAAAAATGCATGGGCTTTGAGGGGAAGAGTTACAAATTTCTGACTAAATTGGACAGCCATGCATTCCAGGTGTTAAAGTACAGTACTGTCAATCTGTTTTGGTGCTAGGAACTGCCTTAGAACAGTCACAGTACCAGGTTAGTTTCTGATGCTTTGAGAAAATTATGTGCTAGGGAGTATGTTTGAGACAGCATCACAGGCTCAGTAATAAATGATATTCATTAGACGCAGGTATATTTCTACGAAACTAAACTATGTTCTTTCTGAAACTACCATGACATATGATTCTTTACAGTGGAGAGCTTGACTGATGTAGAGAAAGCTTAACACATATCTAATTACAGAGCAGACTTCCCCTTTCTGAGATTCAGAGGCATTAATTAAAGAAATTTATTACAACCTGCTCCATTATCTCCAGTCACCTTTACACAGATGAAGACTAAATTCTCTCACTTTCTAGCAGAGTTGTGCACACAGAATCATAGCAGTTCAGCAGAGACTTTGTACATTATGTAAGGAAAACAGGATTTATGATAGACAGTCCACTTGGTAGATCTACTTTTAAAGTCATATGATTTTTCTCTATCCATTCTCTGCTTCTGGGAGGTATTTACACTATGAACCCATGAGTTAACACCTCTTTTGGAAAAAAGTGTTGGCTCCTGGTCAAATGTCCTGGCAGAGACGTTCAGAGCAGGTGCTATGCTTGTGCAACTGGTACTGGTACCAGGCTCAGGTTGAATGCTTTCCAACACACTGAGTGCATGGCACAGGTGTTGGAGGCTGGTGCCTTTGAACTCTGTTGTGTCACTCCAATCTGCCTTGCACTGTGGCCCATTAAAGTGATTGCTTCATCCTCGGGATGAGAAGGGGTGCTAGTTTCCAGATGTGGAGGCTAGTTTCATGGTTTTATACAAATTGACAGTAGCTCCAGAGGAGAAACAAGTGTAATTCTTGGGAAAATAACTATGCTGAACACCTCCCAGATTGCAAAACATTAATTCTGTGTGGGAAAAGAGCAAGGGGACACTGTGGAGCTAAGAATCTTACAATGTGAATACAGTTAAGAAAGGAGACATTTGTAACTGATATAATTCAGGTTGAATGTCATTTCTTTCCTGTTGTCTTCCAGAGTGCAGGTTTTGAGGCACTGTGTGTACTTCCACACCATTTCAGACTACCATTGTAGTAAATTCATTCTTAACTCACAGATTGTGAAAAACTGTATAGGACCCCACAATGGAAAGCACAGCAATAAGAGCAGGGTGGCAAAGCCTCAGGTTGCAGCAAATGAGAACAAGGCCAAATGCAGCAATTGTAAATACAGAAAGAGAGGAAGAAAATTTGCTTATCTTTGGAAGGCCACATGTACACAGGGATCTCCACCAAGATACCCTTGCTTCTAGTGCCAACCCTTAAATCAGTTCTGGGAAGGAGTGAATCCTGGCTCTGCCTCTTCCAGTCACTCAGGGGCATTGCGTGCGCCTGAGCCCCCCTGGGTTGGCCCTGCCTTCCCACCAAGTGCTCTATCACTGGTCCAAGCCATGACTCAGCATTTCTGCTATAGACCCTTTCCAGTGTATGTGAGAATGAATAACCAAAAATGCCAGTAGGTTGAAACTAGGCAAGAAAGAATTTTGACTTTGGTTCCAGAATTCCAGACATTTCAGAGGGCAATAATTTTTGGAAAAAGGAAAAGTGATTTTACACACCAACTCTGTTTCAAAGGATGAAAAACAATTCCAAATGAATTCATGTCACAGGAATGTCCTGTGTGCATTGAAGAAGGAAAATTCCAAAATACTGGCCTGCCCAGAGAACTTGTCTTTTCTTATTATCTCAGAAGAAAAGCAAGATGAGTTCGTTTCACTTCAATAAGCCACAACCTAATCAAAACCAATGAAGAAATAAGCTAAGAGGTGAAATATATTTTAAGACCAGAAATGTAATTTGGCTCACTGAAACTAGAAATAAATAAAAATTATCAAGGAAAAAAAATCCAACCCTTATATAATTTCAGGCTTTAAGAAATTTATGCCGATCATATTAGAAGATTTTCTCTATTTCATCAACATTCCATCTCAGATAAAAATATAATATCCCAAAACACTTTAAGGAAAGAAACTTAGGCAAGTGGTAGTGCAGATGCGTTAAGTAATATACATACACAGTGCAGCTGGCTTTTGTCTGGCAAACAGGTGCTAGATTTTGGATTTGCTGACTAGCCACATTTTTTATGACTTTTCAATGAGAGGTGAAATGGGGACCTGGGGAGCCTTCCATTCCTGCTTGTCTAGCTCTTTTGGTTTTGTTTGTTTGCTAAAAAGTTTCAAAAGAACATAATATATGAGGATATCACAACATCCTTCCTCAGAATTACTCCGAGTAGAAAACTGGCAGTTAATTAGCCAGAAACTAATCTGTTTACATACTAGGGAAAAATACAGCAGGTGATGTGGAAGAGGAAGTTTTAAATACTTCAGAATGAAGCATTAAGACATGTAAAGTGCTGCACATCAGAAAAAGTACTTTAAATTTCTGGCCTGGAGTCTGGCCCCAAATATTCAAATACAAAAGATATTTTTGCATCAAAGACATGAGATTCTCTATCTCAGGTTTAGGGGAATAACAATACATTGCAGTTCCTGCCTCTGCCCACAGGCTTCTCTTGTTCTAATAATTCTAACCTATAAACTCTCCAGCATTTTATGGAGCTGTATTTTTGAAGCACTTCAGGCTGTGAGGGTATGGGGGCTTTCTGCCTGCAGAACAAAATGATTATACATACCCTTGTGATTACAGTGTGAAGCATGCTTCCTTCTTCCACACAGGTAAAATAATTCGGTACCCTGTTATACTATAAACTACACACACATACACATATATCTATTTACTATTTTTAGCTACAGAACACATATGTAAGACTTGTGGCAGAATTAAAGATGCATTAATATAAACTAAAAATCAATGTTTGGTTTGAATGCCCAGCAGTGAGGAACAATCTGAAATAAAAAGCTGCCAGGAAATACAGAGTTTAGCTATGACCTTCTTCAGGGGATGCAGAGTGTAAAAGTAAGTCCTATCAAAACCAACAGCCAGAAAAGGCTATCACAGTAGCAATCTAAACTGAATTAAACACCTGAACAGATATTACAGAGCAGGATCATTAGCTAAATGATTAGACAAAGCTCTTGGGTATCCTACTTATCCTCTCAGTTATAAAGAATGGTAAAATTATTGCCCTACTGAACACAAAGCAAGAAGACAACATTGTGTTTTAGAACAGGAAAAACGCTCTGAAAAGAAAAGAAACTTGCCTAAGGTTAATACAGTTGCCAGTTTCATGTGCTTCACATTCACACTCCAATATATCACCACACAATTTCAGAAAATACCATCACGTAAACACAGTAATCCTGCCTAGTCATTAATTATGCCATCAGTCACCTATCTTAAGCACACCGTAGCAGAAAATAAACTGCAAAATGCATTTTCTTTTCCTCAGGCCTCTTTACCTTGGCTCTTCGTCTCTTTTAAGTTTCCATCCACGTTCCTCCTCTCCTACAGTCTTTGACCTATTTAGCCTGCTATTTGGCATTCTTTCAAAAACAGAAATCTAAAAAATGTACAGTGATGGAGAGAGAAGAGAGACAGGATATAGCCCCAACTCCCAGAATCAACAGCATGTTGATACAAGAGATCCAGAAGTTCCTTTCCACCAGACAGATCAATGAACAAGTATCTGTAAAGCATAGGATTAGGCAGCAGGGTTCAACACTGCTCAGAATTATTCACTTCCCCTGCAATTCAAAAAAATATTCTCCTTGCCCTTCATTGTGTAATACATGTATGAAGGCATTTGGAAAGCTAAAAATTCATTAGATGAACTAGGAAAGAGCTAACGCAGCAAGATCGCAGTAACACTAATAAGCTGGGAAGGAAACACTCTCCTGTAGACAGAGCAAATGCTCTTTATCACAGCAGATGTTGGAAAAGAAGGAATCAGCCAGAAGTTCCCTTTCATTGAAGGATAAATACTGTTCATGTTTCGCATTTATCCTGTGAGACTGACTGAAGAGGTCAGTTTGTACTCATACTGCAAGACGCCCACTCACGAAGTATGGATGATTCAGCTTTCAACCCTAGCGCCTATCCCAGAAAATTTTGTGCTGTAATTCTCCCAACTGTGTCCTCATGCTCTGCAAAGCACAACCTCCAGCCTCCACTGCCATTTCAAAGGCACTACAGCTGAGACAATACAAGTGGTCATATTAAGATAGAGACCTCTAAAAGTTGCTTGCAGTGTATCAGCAGCTGGAAATCTATCTTCAGAGTTGCCATCTAAGCCAGGGATGAAAAAATGATAGTTCCATTTAGCAACCAATACATGGATTCGTGCTTTCAAAAAACTGTCACGCAGCCACAATTGCTAAGATCTGCTCTACCCAGGTGTCTCAGTAGAGTTGCAAACAGAACCAGCATTAGAACTAGATGATAGTTAAAGTGTAAAAGGAGGCCTACATCAGTGAATCCAAAGACTTGGGGTAGGAGGAGAGTAGCTGCAGGATCTTGCAGGGAAGTAAGAGGAGCTATGACCTTCCAGAGCAATTATTTCAAGAAGACTGTTAGGGAGCCCACCTGAGAGAAAGCCAGCTTCCTGTGCTGTCCTCCTACCCAGACAGGACTGCAATGCATGTCAAGAAACAGGGTGAGTGTTTCTGGATACCCTGCCTAAGCAAAGAGAAGGGAGATGGCCTTATACTCAGAAGATACTATACCAAGTAGTTTTGGGGCATCAGCAATGCTGAGAGAATGAAATGGAAAAACTGATGTTTCCTGTTACTGAGGCAACCTGACGCAAGTGCCCTCATGCTTGCTGTACTGGCATGAAGCACATTTCTGTGCTTGTGCTAAAACACTGACCACCTAAAGCAAGCAACAAAGCAGCAGAGGAAAACGGCATCTGACAGACGTTCATCTCCTGGCAGATCCTCAGCCTTCCTCTGCTGAACATGGAAAGCAATGTACACAGATGTCTATTTTTCATACACTTTACCCAATCCATGGGCAGACATAGTCGGTAACCAAAGTCTGAACTTCAAGAGCTGAGAGCCTCAGGCCTCTTAGTTTTTATATTATATTTACAGACACAGTTATTTCTACAAGGGCACTGCCAGCTTCCTACTTAATTGGCAGTGCCCAGATAGAATACGGCCTCTGCTTGTACTCCACGTCTTTGTGAGGGTAAGGTAGCCAAGACTCTTTTGACTAGAATTGAAAGATTTCCAGATGGCCTCAGCAAGAGACCTCTCTTCTAGCTTCCTGTAAAAAAATCTCTGACTCATCTCTATGATCAATCATAAATAGCTTGTTCAGAAACACTCTGTGGAAGTCAACCTACCTGGAACTAATTCTAATTACTCAGAAAGACTGGGCCCCATCTATGAAGTCTCTCTGATATTTTTTTCCTCTGTGCATCAGGCTGTCACTTGGTGGTGTTGTTAGACTGTTGTCTGTGTGCTAACTTTTAGAGCATTTACCTTGCCTCCTTCCAGGATGACAGCAAGAGATTTTCTGATATTTGACACATTCATATAAATGAAAATGATTTTAAAAGGAATTATATCAGTTACAAATGTCTATTATCTATTGGAAAACAAAGTACTTGGCATTCCTGACTAGATCTACTACTTTATTTTTCATTAAACAGTAAAGGTTACTGATTATAAAGTGGGATGCTTACTTGCAAGATTTAATCACAAAGGAAGGGTGTTAGGAGGTCTGTATGATTCTAGAAGACTCGGGTTTTAGTCCTGCTATGGATTTATTATGTGTGCTTGGGCAAGTTGTTTATTCTCTGTGTGACTAATTTTCATACTGTAGAAAAGCAGAAATAGTACTTGTTTTCTCTTTGTTCTTACTTGCAATGATCGCATTACTTACCTTGGAGGTATAATGCTGCCATAATCTTATCCATGGCTTGATGTTCTAGTGTCAAAAACTGAAAAATAACAGAGGCTTATCTTGGAGATTCTGAGTACTCCCTAACGTTTTCAACTCTTTATCACTTCTGTGGAAATCAAGTGTTATCTCACAAGTTGAAGACGCAATTGATTAAAATTTTTACAGAGATCCACAGAAATGTCACCACTGGTGTAGTAATTATGATCTGGTGATTCTTAGAAACTTCAAATTGTGCTGGCTTTTCCTCTTTTCTTCCTGGTACTAAATTATGTTGAACATCCATAAATCCTTTCCTGAAATCTATTTTGCATGTAAGGAATTTCTAAGTGATTATTGCAGAGCTGTTTGTCAAGAAGGGAAGCAGCAGGTGATGTGTGTAGTAGTAAGCGGGTTCATATGACAACCCTGGCATTAAATATGGGCTTGGTGATTCAGCACCATGAAACAAATTCCAATTATTTATAGGTAATGGGCAACTGCTAGAGGTATGCCTAGGTCAGTAACTTTCAGTAGTAGCATAAACTTATGTAAGTTCATCGCTGGCACTGCTCAATTTAGACAAAAATAAACTCAATTTAATCTTCATCCTAGTGTAGTTTACAGCAAATCCTTTGAAAAGCTGCATTTCAAGTAGCAGTCACTAGTCAATGCCTATTGTCACTTTATTTTCACGAGAAAAACTCTTGAACTACTTTTCCTTTTTAAAAGCCAATTTCTACTGCACACAGCATGTTCTTGGTCTCTTTGTATAAGTGCAGGATAGTATCTTCTGCTGTGAAACTGGTCCTCTCTTAGAAAAGACGTTTGAGTGAAAGAGAAGGGCAAAGCAAGGTCATTGGCATTATGAGTCAGACTTACAGATGGAATGATAGTTTGCCTTGTCATGAGAACACACATCTTCAAAAGGTTCCTGCTTTGGAAAAATGAAGTAAAAACCATAAGGAACCACTTAAGGAGGCTGCATAAATAATTTGCCATTTGTGAGCAATATATGCAAAACGATAGGACTGCAAGGACTGTATTTGATGGAAAAGCTCCTAACCATTTAAACTGCCATCCTGGTGTTTATTACCTGAATCACCTCCGGGAGTCTGATAAACACCTGTGATCTGCTGGTAATTCAGGAAAGGAAGCAGCACTCTGCATGACCTGCTTTTTTTTCTCTCAAGCAGTCACACTGTAATAAACAATGTACAGATTTTGAACATGCAAAGAATATATTTAGACAAGTTAAGGCTACTGCTCTTGGTTTAACGCTTAACAAATCTAACAGCAGGAAGTGTGTGGTTTAGCACCTCAGTATGGTACACGCTGAAGTGGAAGAACAAAAGACAATAGGAGCGGAAGGCAATGCGTTCATTTGGTTTTAAAATGACAGTGAATGGTAAATATCTTGAAGAGATGAGAGGAAAAAACACGGTCTCTTTTAAACCATGCATTTTTTAAAGTTACTACATGACCAGTAAAGTAGTAATTTCCTGAAAAGCAATATTTAAATATATCCATCATCATTTAGATCTTGGACACATACTTAAATATTATTGATTATTTGCAATTGTGTGCATCCATGTGTAGGTATATTAAACAAAAAAGTAATGGTAGCATGTCAGTGATTGGGATAAAGTGCAAAAATGGAACTGGGATCTCTAATTACTAGAATTTTTTTTTAATTAAGAAAGCCACAAGCACATTATAGACATCCAGTTTATAGCATTGCAATCTTACAGGCTTGCTCTCATGAATATGGTAATTTTTTATTTTATGCCCTCTTGAGATGTCTTGTTAAAAACATTTTATTGGTGATCCTAAAATTCAGTAAATTTGAAGCCCTTGGCACCCTGAAGATAGTTAAAGTTCTTCAAAAAATGTCAGCAATAAATATTTGGCAAATATAAAGAATATGCACACTTTTCCCAAGTGGGTGATGTATTTTTTTCCTGGTTCTTATAGTCAAGTGATGACACTGCAGTTCGGAATATGAGTGCATATTGATATTTTCTTCCAGAAACTGCATGTGTTGCTTAGAGAGTGCTTCTCCCACGGCATTATTTCTGTGCAGACACCTGGAAGTGGTTACATACTTGCTCTGGCTTGCAGATGAGTTTTGGACAGTCAGGTGTATGGATGAGCAAGTGGTATTTATTTGGAGCAATTAAAATTCTAACATTCTCCTCTCTTGACATGCAATTACTAGGGCTCTGCTGTTCCCACTAATTGCTCTTGCTGGGGACATTGGTGAGGAGCCAATGATTTTGATGGGTAGTGGATTATCATTTTTACTCTGCTACCTGAGAAAAAAATCATTTGCAAAATCCCATGTGTAATTAGCAAGACTCATGATTAATTGTCCTGCAAAATTAGCTTCACTGTTGCTTTTATTTTACTGCTTCAAATATTAATTAATGTTAACTCCTTTCCTTCAGTTCTAGCTCTTGAATATTCAACGTGGCTTTGAAAAATTAGTCAGGGCTTCTACTTGCATTAACATGCGGGAGCTTTGATTTCTGAGTAAGTATTTTGATTTAAAAGATCACACTTGGGTCATAAATAATTTTTATAGGAGGACAAACAAAGCATCAAAGCATCATGGGAAGGCATTCATGCACTAACTGAAAGTAAATTGTTTCAGTAATGATTCATTCCCCCGGTGCTTTTGGGGAAACATCAGCAAATATGCAAAACACTGCATTGTGTGGGGCAAAACAATTATTTAATGACAGCAATCAACGTATGTATTTTGAAATAAGTAGCACAATGAAAGAAGTAAAAATAATGGAGGAGTGATACCTCTTGGTACCAAATCATCCTTTGTACTTTGTACAGTTGTGGTATCTACTCTCTGTATTTCAATGAATTGCAGGTACTTATGTTCAACTCTTTTTGGGAGCTTAAATGCAAAATCTTTCAAATTTGATCCTTCACAAAAATGAAGGGTTTGATCTAAACTAATAAAAATTAATGAAGAACAAAATGGAGACTGAAATACAAAAA
The DNA here is from genome assembly GCA_016647715.1 of Pavo muticus. Classification (NCBI taxonomy): domain Eukaryota; kingdom Metazoa; phylum Chordata; class Aves; order Galliformes; family Phasianidae; genus Pavo; species Pavo muticus. Next base: position 109,087 of record JACDJE010000083.1, read on the forward strand.
TGATGAAAATTAGGATTTCCACAGCTATCTCATTTACTGGTCCAGTTTCCCAAGGACAGCTTCTTAGATTTGGCTGGGCTCCTACTAATTTTCCTTCTTATTTTATTTGTCCTTATTCCTCCTGATGTATATGTATATACATCCCATTTCACAAGTTTTCATCCTCAGGGCCCCATGATAGTTAGAAGAAACTTAGATTTTGTACAACTGGCAGTAAATAAACATCTTTAGAAATAGGAGAAGATACTGATTCAACATCATAACTTGCCGTTATTTGATACAGGCACTTTTTCAGCACTTTCGAATGTTCTCAGGTTTAGGCTAGCATCACGAATACCCCTGAAGATGCATCTTCCCTCCTTAGTAACAGTATCTGCTCTTTGTTCTTGCCTATGGGCTTGTTGTTCGCTCTTTCATCTTGATCCTTAGTATGGTGCTTTTCTGATCCCCATCTTAGTTTCTTATGAAAATGTTCTGCAATCTCTAGCTTGTTTTGTCGGCATCACCAAATGGAGTCTCCTTTTTGGTGATTTGCTATTTACTCTATCCTGGAGCACTGCCTAAAAAAGTGAGCTTTCCCTAAATAACAGAGATCTCTTTATTTGAAGAGACAGCGTTTACATGGATTAGCATCATAGTTTTATGACTATTTCCAGCCTGGTGTTAGATGCAGAAAGTTATCCTGTCATAGCCTATAGGTTTTGCTGCAAAACCAAAGTAAAATAGATCAGTTAATATTCAAACTTAAAATAGAGCAAGTAGCACCATACTAATACAATCTTCCATATGTGAAAGAATTCACAAATCCCATGCATCAGTAGACTGCCATGTTGAAGTTTCTAGGCTATATGTGATGCTGCACTCTTCATCTTCGAGTGATTTGCATGTGCAGCTCTACAGGATAAGTGTCTTCAAGTTTACAGACGCTGGTCATGATCCAAGCTTTTCTATTAGCAGACAAAACTTTTGAGACCGTGTAACTGATTTTTGCAAGGATCTGTGTAGTTGCAGCTGCTATGAGAAATTTAATGGCCTGCACAATCTGGCTTTAAGCAATGAAAGGGAAAAGGTTCAACCCTCCCAATATTATTTTACTGTATTAATCCTTTTTTTGATCCGTGTTTGCAAAGAGCAACTGTTTCATGGAGTGAGGATTTGTTTTAGTTACTGTTCTATTATTTGGAGGTCAGATTCCATCCTACTTTTTTTCCTGACATTAGAATGTAGCTTTAATAGCTGTGGATTTGGCTGTGCTATACTGTATATATGCACATCTGTTTTTGAGAAGGATGAGGCTAAGCCTAGGAGGGTGTGGAGAGTTGCAGCGAGCGCAGTGCTGTCTCTGAGCAGCCTGCTGTGCTACATGTATACTGAGAAGCCTTTAGAAAGATTTGTTTCTCCACTTCTCTCTCAAATCAATCTCTCTCTCTGTAACCTATGGGTGGAAAATCATGGTCTTGGCTTTCTCTTCTAAGCAAATACCCCTTTCTCTTATTTTGCTGATTAGTACTCTGTTAGGTACTAGCAAGAAATGCAAGTTTTGCAAGCTTATAACAAATAACTCAAATGACTGTTTAATGTGTGAAAAAGGGGAGAGGGGACGGAAGGATTTTTCACGTGTTTTTGTAGTTCCTATGAATCAAATATGACTTATTCCTTTGAATTGGCCTCTGTAAGGAAGGATGAAAAGCTCTGAAGGTTAGCTACAGCACTGTCTGCTGCTGAGATGGTATTTACTGAATGATGAATATTAGGTTAAATTGATTCTATGTAGGGGTAATGTTGATACTGTATTTACTGCTGTGTTTCAGTAGTGTAGGCCAATCCTTAGAGTGGAGAGAGTGGGAAGAAAAGAAAGGCAGCATTGTCTGAAATGCAGGAAACACAGTAGTTTATAAATAGCATATTTCCACTGATACGCTGATTTGTTTTCTAAATAAAATTAGAGTGAAGTTAAAGTTCAGTCACTGGGTGTACTTATACTAGCATATTATTATTGCTATACTAGCACATTATTATATGCTAGCATATTATTAGCCTATTTAGTTGCATCTAGAAATGTCCTTCATATTTGTGGTCGCTGAAGTAAATAGAAATCAATGAAAGTAGCAAAAGTGCTGAAGTAATTTCAATAAGTGAAGTGCTCATTAATTTAAATTTCATGCTTGACATTGTTATGGACTAATCATAGCAAATAAGACATTGACTTCTAAGTAAGTTCCAGGACTAGAAGGAATCCTACAACCTTGTTCTCAAAGTGGCATTGACATTAGGAGGAAAGACCTCTGACTACAGCACTTCAGGCAGATGTTAATGATAATGGTAAACGTTCTCAAAAGCCTGAAGTCCTTTCATATGGATGACATAAGCTTGGAGAGTTAGCAGGCAAACAATATTGAGACACTGGGATTGAACATCAAAAAGCTCTGCCTGCCATTTTCAAGCATCTGAAAATATGTGTGAAGCCTGTTCACAATTTAATGGCAGATATACAGAGAGCTGGGGGTGGTTACACAGGAAATTAGAAAAGCCTCATCTCATCAGAGTGAAATAAATATGCCATCATATGTGAAAAGTAATTGGAGGGGTGTGTCAGTTCTGTTGATGTCAAGCAAATGTCCATAAATTAGAATAAACATTCATAATTGATATCTGTGATAAGAAAATACTTTAAATTACACTTCCAGTGTAGATCCAGTTGCCTACTTTTCTGTAATATGTATCAAATCAGGTTGCATAATGTAGGATGCAATGGAGATAGCTTGGAAGGAAGACAATATTATAGTTGCAAAAATTAGATTTACCTGTAGGTAATGGGAGACAGCTAGGCCACACACTGTTGGTAAATTCTGACTGATAAGTGCAAGGATGCTTATTTCTGACTGTTGTTTAATCAATCCCTTAGTCATGGAGAACTCCCATTAATAGAGAGTAAACAGGAGCTCTCACTCCCTTGAAAACATCCTGTGTATTGCCCAGAATATTCAAGAGAATTCAGCACCCCAGCAAAAATGCTGTAAGGGTCATGGCACCCAGTTCCCTTACTGTCACATCTTTTTAAAGAGTGAAATTGGTCAATGCTCCTTGCTCAGAATGCAAGCCCCTGTCTAGTGTTTAGCAGAAGATGTTACTAGCTTCAGTGAAAATCCGATCCAGCTTATGAATCTGATCGTGTTCAGTGACAATACTGATCTAGTACAGAAACCATGACCAGGAGTTTAAATATTAATCTTGTGATGTGTCTCTTCTGTTACAATTTCTTGCTTAATAGAAGAAATTGGTGGTAGCAGTAAGAACTGCCTCAGCTTGAGAACATGGTGTGCCTCTGAGGGCACTGCTAGGCCATCTTAAGCCTAGTATCTACACAATTCTTTAATACCTGATACTGTATTTATAGCAGAGAACTATAAAAACTATACGTGGTGTTTGAGTACCTCACCACATTACGGCTCTTTATGGTAGTTTTTTTTTTTTTTTTTTTTGCCAAATTCCAGTGTAAATCAATGTTACTGTTGATTTTTTGTTTGATCAGCTTGGGTTGACCTTTTTAGTAAAAAAATAAAATAAAATTCCAGTAACAATTTTGACTTCAGATTTGCATGTTTTTTGAACTTAAATTTGTCGGTAAAGCTGACAGACTGATACAGCGTTTGTCTTTATCTTTGCAAAGTAGAACTTGGAGTTACTACTTAACTCTTTCCGTTATACAAACCTGCTCTGTTCCATTCTGATATGAAATATTAGTGAAATGGCTTTCTCTTGGATGGATTCAGACAAGATTTATGATGTAAAATTACATTCAGAAAGCAAACTTATTAAGGACCCTTCTACTGAATTGAACGGTTGGGAAGATGATACTCCAAGGGGCTTACATCAACATAAGGTGATGTTATCCCTCTTTTTTGGACAAGAAGTAGGGACTCAAAGAAACTCCTGGAGCTTTAATTTAGCCTGATGTGCCTTCAGGGAATTAATTTCTGTGTTGTGATTTAAAAGCTGCTGTAGCTTTTCATCATAAAAATACAAGATGTGCCTTTTTTTGCCCATGAAATACTTGTCACTCCTCTTTTGACTTCAGAATCTTCCGGCTTGTAGTAAAAAAGAAAAGTAGCCGTATTAGGAAGCCCAGAAACATATCATTGGTTGTTTAATTATGCCAAAGATGAAATCTAATTTAGTGTAAACATCTCATCAGATAACATATCTCTCTGGGGTAAAAAAAAAAAAAAAAAAAAAAAGAAGAAGAAGACGACAAAGGAATCCTGTCCTACCATCTTGATCGAACTTGCGGACTGTATGTTTTCAGAGATTTGTCTGTCTGGAGTTATACGTGAAACGTTACCTGTGGAGTGGCTAATTGACCATGTTTACACATACGTGAATGTGAGGCTTTTGTCCTGTGTGTTCCCAAATAAATATTCTGATCTGTGACTGCACTGGGCTGGATGAGAAAAAAGAATGTTGCAACTAGGGTCCTCAAGCCCTGGCATTACATTATCCCTCTTGAGTCTGGAATGAAAAGGGATGTAGCAGAATGGGGTAGGAATAGGAAAGCCATTGGAGGAGGGAAGGCAGTCTAAAATACCTGCAAGCGAGTTTAAGTAAACGGTGAAATGTGGTGACAAGCGGGAAATGAGTATGATTGGACTCTGCTGTATGATATGGGACAGTTGCTTCATTTTATGGCTTTGTTGACAATCCTCTCCTTTCCTTTTTGATGTGAATGATATCAGTGCTATCAGGTGGAAGAACCGTTCATAAACAGGTAGCATTTACAGTATGGCACCCAGCATAGCATGTTATACTTACCTGCTTTTTGAAATGTATTTTACTTTGAGGAACTTGTTCAAGAATATGTTTAACTGGGGTTCCTGTGTAGCCACAATAAATGAAACTTGGATGCCATTTTACCTACTAGTTAATGAAGAGAGTGAATTAACATGTTTTGAATTTACTTGTTCATTTGCTTTTCACTTACTTGTTCAGTTTCCTAGAAAGGAAAGAATGTTTCTATTCAGGCAACAGACACAGCTCCAATTGAAATAGAAAAGTAAAAATCATGCCACTGCATGAGGCACTAGTTGATCCTAATAAGGGAACTAAAATCCTTCTAAGTATTTTCTCCCTTGTAAATCTGCCTAGGCCACTAATGGTGAAGCAGCTAAGGGCAATATGATTTCGCATGCAGATTTGCTAAGGTATTGGTGGAGCTAAGGATGATGAAGCTCTGTGGCATAAAGGAGGTAGAAACCCAGTTTGGGAATTGAATGTAGAATGTTTAAAGGGAAATGCAGGTATTCTTTGAATTGTGGGAAATGTACAGAATTCCTAAATCAGAAAATGTGAATTTTAGTTAAGAATATTGCATTACTTTCCCTACTACAATCTGTAGATATTTCAGTGTATGAAATGGAGTACATATTTGCTGATATGCAAAAACTGAACTGATACATTTGCAGTAACTTATTGACATGCTGCTAAATATAGTGGCATACACTTTAAGGAAGAAAATGCCTGGAGTTAACGGAACAAGATTGTTTTAGTACTCAGATGACTGACTGCATTTCCTTGTAAAATTTAATTACATTGATTAAGAGAAATATACGTTGATTAGTCCTCAGAAGAAAATACCAGCATTTTAACAGAAACCAAAGCAGCTAGAATGCCAGACTTGAGAAGCTGTATAGAGAAGAGATGGCTGATATGTCATGTATGTAAGAATTCTATGTAGTACCACTAGAGCTTCTGGTTGACCTGATAGTAGCCTTCCAGTATCTAAAGGGGAGCTACAGGAAAGAAGGGGACAGACTCTTTAGCAGGGTCTGTGTTGACAGAACAAAGGGAAATGGTCTCAATCTCAAAGAGGGTAGATTTAGATTGGATATAAGGAAAAAGGCTTTTACAGTGAGGGTGGTGAAGCGCTGCCACAGGTCGCCTAGAGATGTGGTGGATGCCCTCATCCCTGCAGACTTTCAAGGCAAGGCTGGATAAGGCCCTGGGTAACCCGATCTAGCTGTGGTCTCCCTGTTCATTGTAGGGGAGTTGGACTAGATGACCTTTAAAGATCCCTTCTAACTCAAACAACTCTGATTCTATAATTTTTGATCATGTTCAAATCTAGTCCCCAGCAGGTTTTCTTTTTACTTGATTTACACTCTGTGTGAAGATGTGCCAGATGTTTAGGCCAGTGGTAAGTCCTGTAACCAATGGCATTGAGACCCAGGCTACTTTACTGTTCTTCCTTAGCTTCTTCCTTGGCTGATTAGCATGCAGCTGGAGGGTTGAAAGGTTGCCGAGCCCCCTGAAGAAAGTAGACGATGTGTAGATATCAGCAGCTTCACTTGCCAGATACATATCTGAGAAAATTATTTTAAGAAGAATCACAGTGTTGTTCGTTTATTATTTGAACTGGAGATCTGAAAATAATACCGCTCAGGCACTTAATACAGGCCTAGGGTTATAGTTTTTATCACCTTAAAAAGCTGATTCCTAGACCTATTAACTTATTACTGTTTGGCTCATCCTCCTGTTAGTGACCCTGCAAAGTATTTATTAATGGTTTATAAATTTATCATTGTTACTGTCACTAGTAGTGTGCTATTATTTGTATTTTTGCAATGACTTCCCTTGTTTCCATTCTGTACAACCAAGATGGAAGGTATTTTGTTTTCTGTTCAATTTTATTTTTTATTCTATTATCCAAGTAGTTTTTTACTTCAAAATTATAGGTGATTTTGACGCATAGGTAACATCCTGCTACCTGTGTGATCTCACTGTGTAGCTCCTCAGCATTCCCTGTGAAGAATCTACACTCAAAGTCTACCCAACACTGAGGTTTCAAGGCCATAATATATGCTGAAGTGCATTTCTCTCTAGTTGTTCTGGCAGAGGTTGCTGTGGATTGTTGCTCTGGAAAAAGATGCTTTGGATGCCCATGAAGAAAGAGACTCTATAAATATACAGTCTATATTCATATTCTTTGCATTTACTTCAGCAGTGTCACAGTATTTGCATGTTCATATATACGATTTTTTGTTATATATTCAGATCTATCACATATTATTTCAGTGTTCTATTTAAAAACTAAAGCAATCTGTTGATTGCACAGGCTAAGCTAACCATTCAGTTCAGCTCATTAATATAGCCTATGCTGACGGATTTATATGGCTTGGTACCCTGACAAAAAAAAGCTATCAGAAAAGTATACTATTTTGGTGATATGTTTTGGGTAAACGACACTGAACCTGCAATACATGGAGTCAGTGAAAATCCTGCGGGAAGGAAGATTGTACAGTCAGGCTTTGTATGAGAAAACCATAAAATTAGTAGGATAATAGACTAATAATAGTATGCTATTGTATAAAATGTTCAAGTAGTTCTTAAAACATAAACACCTTGTTAAGTGATTTCTGTAAAGTCTATCTTGTGCAACAACCTGTGGCTGAGATATTGTGCTACGCAGGTTTTAGCATGCTTTTTGTCAGTACTTTGATTTCGTAGGCTCCGGTTAGATGTTTTGCTGAAGATACCCTAAGTCTTCCAACAGAACATATGGCAGCGTCAAATTGGGCTAGTAGGAACCAGAGCTGAGGCAAACAAAAGGACAGAGGGGTCCTTTATGCAATAAATGTCAGATCTCTGGAAATAGTTGCCAGAGCATGCTGTGTATTTATAGTTTACTGTGGCTAAAAGAGAGGGTGCAGAGGTTCATGGGGGAGAGATGTATTAATGGCTACTAAGTACATAAGAACCACCTCTGCTTCAGAATGTCCCCAAGCTGAAAATAGCAAGAAGCAGGAGAATATGAGAGGGAATTGCCTTGTCCTCTTCTTATTCCACGGGCATCTGCCCTGGAGACAGTGAAATACTAGCTGGACCTGCTGAAGTGAAGCAGTATGGTTGTTTTGAAACACACTGGAGCTCTAATAATTAAATCTTTAAGTAGCAGCATGCTAATAGGTTTTCTGGTGTACAAAGTGAGAATAAAATCTATGTCCTCTGTTGTAAGCTGGATTTAGTATATTTAAGTTGTTTTCTTACTGCTTTTTACAACACGATAAACTTACGGACGGAAATTCTTTTAAGCCATAAATACCATGCATGCTATCATGCCTAGAAGTACAAATAAAGCCAATGGGATGTTAAAAACAATTGAAATGCATTCCTTCTCTACCTAGTTGTCTCAGATGAAGCTCTCTGCTATCAGTTTGGGCGGACGGTGTTTGACCTCTGCTTGTACATATAAATGAAATAGAGCTCTCATCGCTTAGTCACAATGCACTGAATGACAAATTTGTCTACAGCAGTTGACCTGAAAAGTGGAGGCTTAACCTTACATGGAAGCCTCTGAAGTTCCATGCATCTGCTTTATCTCCGTAAACATTCTCCAGTCTTTCCTCATCTTATTCCTTACAGACAAAACTCCTGGGACACTATGGTTGCAGATCTATTCTCTGAATTTCATATTCCATTACACTTTTTCTTTTCTGAATTTTATGGGTTTTTTCCCCATCATGTGGCTCTGGATGAAAAGGATGAAGTAACTGTGTTTGGGTTTATACTGCTCTTTTCTTGAGTCTAACACACTCTCCTCTTTAAAAACGAATGAAAAATAATATATTTTAGGATGTGTTCTATGTTTACATTTTTTATCACACTACAGTATTTACATTGTTACAATTCTTTAAGGTTTTCCCATCACAAATCAGAGTAGCACAGATATTAAACTGTCCTACCTGGTAGTGCCTGATTTAAATACCAAGTTGTAAGAAAAATACTTAGAAATTATATGTACACGCTCTAACTTCTACTGGTCCTGAAATCCACACAGAGGTACAGTCATTTCCAAGGTGTGAATCCAAAGGCCAAAAACCAATCAATAGAAATTCTATTAAATCTCTTGCATATAAAATTAGCAGATTGGCATCTCTGGTTGCATTATAGTGAACAGAAGGTGAACAAGAAAAAAACAACTTATGGCACCAGACTTAAACTTGTAGCCTTAAATATTCACAAAAAGATTTCCACTCATGCTTTCTAAAGCTCCCCCTTTTATATAGGAAAGCATTGAAATAACATGTTTTAAGGCTATGGACATTCATAGACAATACAGAGATTATTGTTTTGTAAATTGGGACCATTTACTGAATACATGCTAGGAGAACATTGATGTTTTACATCTAAAAGTATTTACCCAAGTATTTTCTGTTCACCTGGGCCAAAGTGAGGGGAGGAGTATGATGTGCTGTTATCCTTAAGTTCTACTGTGTAATTGCATTCTTAGAAATAAGACATTCTCAATTTCACAATTAAATCAAGAGATTGGATGTCAGTTCCTTTCTTACGTTTATTCAAGAGAGTTTTTCTTCTGTTTTGTTATTATCATTCACTTCCATTTCTTAAGAAATGTAGAAAGGAAGATCTGGTAAACTACAGGACCGTGAGCCTCATGTCTGTGCCTGGAAAGAGCATGTAACAGATCCTCCTGAAAGCTATGCTGAAGTGCATGCAAGATGAGGAAGTGATCCTTGTCAGCCAGCATTGCTTCAGCAAGGGCAGATTGTGCTTGACCAATCTGGTAGACTTCTCTGATGGACTGATAGCTTCACTAGACAAAGGAAGAGCAACTGACGTCATCTACCTGGACTCTTGCAAGGCCTGTGACATGGTCCCACATCATATTCTTATTTCTAAATTGGAAAGATATGTATTTGAAGGGTGGAATATTCAGTGAATAAAGAATTGATTGGATGGTCACAGCCACAGCGCTGTGATCAATAGCTGTATGTCCAGCTGGAGGCTGGTAATGAGTGGTGTCCCCTAGGGTTCCATCTTGGGACCGATTTGGTTCAACATCTTTATCAATGACCTGGATAGTGGGATTTGAGTAACCTTTAATGTTCCTTCCAGCCAAAGCCATTCTTTGATTCTGTGACTCTATGCTGTAAATAGTTCTTGATCCTTGGTAACACTTTACTTTTAGTTTGTGGAATATATTTTAAATGACTCCTAGCTAGGAAGCTGAAGAAACTTTGCTCATTTTAGTTGGGTTCCTGACAAATTTCTATACATTTCTATAATATTTCCATTGCTCTACAATATGGGAAAAGGTCATTCTTTGCTGTTTCTGCAGCTGCTTGTTCAAATATACAGGGAGAGTAAGCAGACACAAAGTTATGTTCTTTCAATCAATTACAGTGAATCTTTTCACTGGATTCTACTGGGGAGTTGGATTGGAGACATAACTGCTCATCCTAAAGTTCCTTTGCTCCTGTTTCATGCACTGAGTAGAGCATGAGCAGCTAGGGGAAAAGCGTAAGCGAATTTCTTCACCAGCTTTTCGTTTCTGTGGAAGAAGGAAAATATATTCCTTTAGAAAAGAGCAGTCCTGTTCTTCCTGTGTGTGCTTATGAGTACTTTGCATGTTTATTAGTGTGATTTCTGTGTCTGTATTGTGAGTGGAAAAGAATGTCTGTACTACATTAGATCGAAGTTCTATTTTGCCTAGTATCTTGTCTGTTCCTGAGGAATGCCAGAAAGACAAATCAAGCATTCAGTGATACTTCCTAGAATTTCTTGCAGGATAGGTTGACGTCTTCCATGAGGGTAACTGATTATTTCTGAATATATGCAAACATTCTGCAACAATGAGATCAACAGAAACCATTTCGTGTAAGATTTGAACACATTGGTTTTACGAAGAAATGACTTAACTACTGTAGAAAAAACAGTTACGGATTGTGATCCCACTTAGTTCTGATTTCAAGACTCTGAGCTGAAGGTTCAAAGTCCCTGAGGAAGTTAGAATTGATGAACCTGTATCACAGGGGCTCAGGTCTTCCTGTTTGCTTTTCAATTTGACAAGTCACTTCAATGACTTTCAGCAAGGTAAAGTAAAAGGAGGATCCCATTAGAAATCCTCCTCCGTCTCTCCCTCCTTGCAGGCACAAGCCCTTGCCTGAGAAACAAATTCTCTCAACTTCGTCAAGAGAGGATCAGACACCTTCTGCTGTTGTTCCCAGGCATTGTTAATTGTTGTTAATTTCGAACACCTCATTAATTATTTGCTATTAAAAATGTGAGTGATGCAAATGCCCTTCACTCATGGATAGTCACAAGAATAGACCATTAATAACTACAGAAAATGTTTTACTTTTGAAGTTGGAAGAGAGCTTGCATGAAAGTCACTTTGTTTGCCAGAAAAGCCTGCTGCAAATCAGGGTATCATCTGATTAGGGGTTAGATGTGAGTGATGTCTTCATGTGCAAAAGAAACAAAACATAGGGAATAGTGGTAAAACTGGAGTTGATGTAATCAACAGAAAGCAGTGGCTAGAAGTATCCCTATTCTCTCTGTACCACTTCTCAATTATCTATTTAAAAAAAAAAAAAAACCAATCATCATTTTGGTTCAGTAAATGATGACAATACTTCTAATTTGTACAAAGTTCTCAAAAGTATGGAAAACGCATAGTAAACTTTATTCTGCAGTATACAAAGCAGTACATTATGCCAGTGTTTTTAATCTTGAAGACTGAGAAGCCTCAGTCACGACTGAGACTACATAAAATTAGCAAATGCAAGTGTTAAAATAGAGCCTCCTATCAAGGAATTCCCAGCATAGGAGGAGTGCAAACATTCCTCAGAATTCTGAATGTGTTTCCTCGTGTAATGCTTAGGGAGTTGACCTGCATCATAGGAGCTGGAGAAGGGTGCTCATTATTTTCGTAATAGTAGCATAGCAGAAAAGGAATTTCCTCTGCCCCTTCCCAGGCATGTGTTTTAAAAGCTGAGCCTATCGGAATCATTTCTACAACAGCAAAGCTTGGCTTTCTTAGACGCAATTTTGCCTAAATATGGAGGTAATTTTTTTAGCTGTTGACCCAGACTTGTGAAGCCGCTTTACTGTGTCTGTATAGCTGTTGTCAGAAGTGCATCAGGTTTATTCTGTGGCTTGCTTGTCTTTGTCTGTTGGTCAGGTCTGATAGTCAGGTGAGATGGCAAGATTTAAGGCTTCTATTTATCTCATTTCTCTGTCCTGGAAAATATGCCATCAAGTTTATATTAAAATATACCAATTTTGCAGTTTTTCTTTCTCTTCTTACCTCTGTCGGGTTTTGCTTTTATCCAGAACATTTGGTTAATTGCTATATAGATGTTTGGTAATGATAGCTCTGTTGTTGGCTGAAAGTCAGCATTAGATTATAGCCTGAAAACCGGCAGTGGATTATAGGCTGGCCACCTCTCACAGCTCTGGCTGCAGGGGCTGAGTGGCTGCCGGAGAGGGGCAGTAACTTCTTCCACTGCTGCAGCCAAGTCCAAGCGGTGCTGTGAATCAAAGCCTTCATTTGCCATTGTTCACAGTCTAGTATATTCACTTAAATACTTTTCTAAAAACTTAATTTATATAAATAGGTGAGGCCAGGAATTTCAGCAGCTGGGAAGCTTACACACCGTCCCTCCGTGCCTCTCTCATGGGCTCTATGCGTTCTTCAGGGAGTGGGTGGGTTGGAGTTTCAATAGTTTCTACAGAGTAGTAATTTCTTTAGCTGCTGCAGCTTATTCCAAAAGGAACTGTGAAGCCAAGCCAACAGGTCATCTGGGCAATGACTGAAGAACCCTGTCTCTTCAGCCAAGTTGCTTATAGAAAAGAGTTCCATACGCTATCCACCCTACAGGAAATCTGAAGCAGAGCCAGGAAATGTATCAGTGTGTTCTGAGCCACATTACACCTTCTTAATACCAGAACCATCTTCCAAGGCCAGACTTGAATTAAATGTGTTGAGACAGAATTTAGCATTCTGACATCCACCTTACAAACTGGTCAGCACAGGGGCTCACGGACTGCTCCAAAATTATTATTGCTCTCTCCTCTAGCTGCAGCAGCTCCTGTTCTCTCGTCTGACTAAAGAATGGAGGTTCATGATGATGTTGTAACTCAGTTAATTAGGATAGTACTTTTGTCTTACTGTCCTTGCTCTTTGTTGTGAAATAATGAAGAAAATAACACAGACTTTAAATCTGCTCTTTTCTAAAACCTGCTGTGTGTATTATATATATAAACAGATCTTAAGGCTCAAAAGGGTCATTAGATCATCTGTTAATTTCTATAGGACATGGAATTTCAGTTCTCCTGGCATTGCCTCACACCTCTTACTGGATCAGAGGATCTTTTTGATAGGACTTCAGCTTTGTTTTGGAGAAATCAGAAGGCAAGACATCCACCATTGTCCTGATTATTTTCTCCCTATAGCTGATAAGTCTCAACAATTCACCATCTGGTCAAAAATAAATGCTTTATGGGAGAAAAAAAATACACTGTGACTTGGCAAGCACTTAAGCATTATCCTAAAGAATATGCAATGTGTACTGCAAACTCAGAGAGAGCTGTATTAAAACTATATCCTGTAGCTTTGCCTCTAAAGTTTCCCTATAGAATAGAGGAACCTTCCCAGGAAGTGTTTTCATCAGATGCCAGATGTGTATTTGTTTCAGAAGTGCTGAGTATAATGGAATACCTGACTTAAGATTTCACAAGATAAGAAGTGCCTGGTTGGTGCTAAAGCTTTGTTTTTAATTTGCTCTTTATGATGGGAGTTGCTGTCACTGGGATTCTGAGCTGTGATCAGGAGCAGAGCCAGGACAGATAAGGCAAATGCACTCTACCCTGAAAACTGACAAACTAGCATAGCTGAGCAGTCACTAATACTGGAGACAGATCTCTTTCAGGCACTAGTTCAAGCTGAATTTATTCCCAGTCACCTCCAAGGAAGACAAGCTAAAAATGGAATGCCCCACAATGATATATGACTTCTAGAAGTTTATAATCTATGTGCCCACAGTTTACTGGAAGGAGTAAATAAGAGAAGGGGAAACAACACAACTTTCCTCTGCACATGTGCATGCCAACGTGTACACATTCTAATACAGATATAAGAATTCTATTTATAATCATAAGAAATTACATATTTCAGTATACATCACAGTGAATTTTAGATTGTCAGAAAAAAAAGTCCCAATTAACTGAGTTTAATGAAGCAGAGAAGACCTCAACTCATTGCAGCTCTGTGTTTGCTTCACTCATATTGCAATGTAGCTTCTTTGGGAAGGAAACAGTGGACCATTTCTTTGTACATAACCTACCACAGTGGTTCTAAATACTCCAGTAGTTTACTTTGGTTTAATTAATGTATAGTCATGAAGTTTTTAGTTCTCCAAGCTGTTATAAATTGTACTAGAAACTGCATGAATCCATGGCTCCTGTAAAGTTGATGAAAATTTAATATTAGGCAGTACTGAGCCTGAAACTTATGTTTATTTCGGCTTACTGCACCTGGAACTTATAGTTGATGTACTACTTTATCAGAAAGTGATAGAAGATCTAGTACTTCTATGTGAAGGAGAGACCAAGAGTGAGAAACAGCAACTAGATGCTTAAATGGAAACATCTGCGTATGCAATTACAATAGCTATGTCTCCAAATAGCATACAGACAAATCTGCGTCTGTAATGTAAATGGAATGAGAAGCTTGATTGGGATGGACCAAAAACTTGGTTCTTAATATTCTATGAATATATCTTTTATGTTGGAGTGTGTTTAGCTTTAATCCAACCAGAAAGGGTGAAGTCTGTTTTTAACTTACCACTATAACATTTTATAATTCTTTTGTTCTAAGCAACTCCCTTTTTCCATTGCAAGATGAAAGCAGAAATCTTGCAAACAGTGTATTTATCTGTCTTCAGGGGCTGAGGGTTAATATCCAATAGCTCGTAACATCTTTATTACAATGCATTTATAATGATTTACTGAAATGATTCTGTAGCTTAGTATCTAATGTCAAAGACTAGATTTGGCATGGTAGAAAATGTCTTATCCTTGGGTAGCTCTAGGGAAAATAAGGCCACAGCCACTGCTTTCTATGTAATTCTACAAACCGTAATAAGGATGGGGTAATTGCATTAATGTCAATTAAGCTATTAATAATGCCCATCCTGTCATTCCTAAATAAAGCAGTCACTCATACGTATTATTGTCGCCTGTAAAGATTGTACATAAATGAGATCATAGCTTATGATTTGAAATCTGACTGATAGCCAGTCTTGTGTCTCTTGTACAGCACTTCAAATCTATTATTTTGGAGAGAAACAACCTGTGATACTTGAAGAGGCCATATCCTAAACTGTGATCCTGGTCACCCTAAAATTCCAGCAGGGCACTCTGTGTTACTTTCATTCATGCCAGAGGAAACTTTGTCATGACTGACAAGAAAGACCTTTGGAACAATACTTGCAACATCTCTGTGCACCCAAGCAAAAATTTCAGCTCTGTTGATGACTTAAGTTTCCTGTCTAATAGGCCATAATATAATTTAATACTGTCCTCGCTAACTATCTCTTGCAGGCTATTGAATTTTGGTTGCATCTGTGAAACAAAGATCATTTTGTAGTGCCATACTTTACCTCATGCAGGATTATCACTAGACAGTTTAAAAATGGGAATCTGGATTCATACAAATGGGTCTGTAATTGCCATAAAACATGCATGGATTTGTATTTAAACAGTTGCTGATGCAACAGTTTCACAAAATGAAAGGCGAGGTGTGTTGTGTGGTGCTTTGAAGATGGTCAAATGTTCAACAGAATCAGTTGTGGAGCAGAGCCAATCGTCGTTAGCAAGTTTCAAGGGTTACCAAAGGGGTCACTGAATTGGGCTGTCCTTCAGGGGAGAGGAGAGGCAAATGTGAAAGGAACCTTTCAGTCAGAGCTCATGACAAATGACAAGCCAGTTTCCACAGGAAGAGAGAGCGGTGCCATGATCTTCCTACATATCAAGGAGCACGATGCTGATGTATGTGCACCAAGGTTGAGAGGGCAAATGGAAGTTAGAGTGGAGCTTGGAGCTGTTTGTGAAAGCCTCGATATTCTAATGCTGGTCAACCCCATACCATCTCCAGAGAGCCCTGGGTAGGGTTATAATAGGTGAAGTCATTTTTATAATAAAGTTGGCTGTAGCTCTAGGTCATAAATCACTGATGCTAGTGCTAAAAAATGATTATACATTTCTCTCTTACCTCACGCTCTCTTTCTATTAAAATCTTGATTTGGATGAAAATTTTCACTGCACAAAGAGGCAGGAAGAGTGACAAATTCTTTCATACCTATAGAGAATAATGCATTTACATATGACTTATTAGGATTATTTTCTGAAGAGTGACATTCTGGTTTCTTCTACCGAAGGAAAATACAATTCTAATGAACCTGTTAAACTTTGCATCTTATTTTAACTGACTTTTTACCATAAGGTTGTGATGATTCTGTGAGTGGCAGCCTTTGGGTGGACTGCCCACTGCAAGTTTGTACTGGTGCAGCTGAAACTTCTGACTCAGCTTTCGTTTATTTCTTCCTTACTCACTTATTCCTTATTCCACTGAAGTGGAACTGTGTAATACATAACAAACTTAACTGGCATCTCTGCAATTATTAGCGTTTTCAGAGCCAATCCATACACTGATATCTCTTGGCCTTTCTCACACTTGAGTCAAAACTTTGTTGCGTTTGTTAAGTAGGCATATGTTTAAACTCTATTCTCCCATTTTAATTTCTTTCATAATTTCTTCCAGTATGTACAAGTCCAGTAAAAAATGGCTTCTCTCTTTAAATAAGGGTCCAAGGCAGAATGAGAATGAATGTTGTCATATGAAGTGCATTTCAAATGTAATAAAGCAGAAAGGAGTTCCTGGCCCCTGTGTCAGTTGTAAGAGGGTACATAGTGTGATCACTATAGCTCAGTGGCTGCAAAGCAGAAAATGAAGATTGTAAAAACGTCACATAAAGAAAAAATGCACAGTGGATTCGTTTTGCGATGCTCATAATTCAGTAATGCCTTTAAGTAGCTAGAAGAAATATAATAAATGTTTTTCCACAACATTGATCATACTGTATCAGAGGAAATATTAGTGTGCAGGGAGCCATGATTATGCTGGTAGTAATTCTCTGTGCAGAAAACTCCTAGAAGATGGGACCCTTTATAGGCTGAACTTTTATTGGCTGCAGTTATTTACCTTTAAGAATACGCCTAATACACTGTCCTATAGCTAAATATTTTTGTGAAAACTCAAGCCAGCAACTGCCAGTAAATCAGAAACCCTGCTGCCATTTCATAGAATTTATATTTTTCCTATGGACACTCTGATATGTTCTGAGATACAAAAAAATGACCAGTTGACCATGTAAAAATGGGAGAACACTTGTAAAACAAATTTTTCTGCTGTATTCTAAAATCTGATTTGGTCAAGGAGTTTTATTGTGCGTAATCCCATCAAACGATTACTTGTAAGTGTAAGGTATATTTAAGAAATTTAATACCATGTTATATTATGCAATATAATAAAATGCATGGTTATCTGAAGGTTATTAGCAAATATATACATGGACTGCTATGGGCTTCTTATTTACCATGCTGAAAATCCTACTGAAAGCTCACAAAACATGTCTGGCCTTTGGAATATCGTGAGGAGAATGAGAGTATTGATTCCTAGTGCCAGTCTCTTGCTTCTTAAGGTGGCTGGACCTGGTAGTGCTGGGGAAGGCCTCTGGGAAAGGAACCTGGCCCCTCAAAAACCATCACCTCTGGCTGATAGAGGATGAGGCTCCACCCAGCTCCAGCAATGGCACATGGAGTGCCTGAACTCAGGCAAGAGAGGAGAGGCTGAGATGTGGAAAGCAGAGGGTGCCAAAAGTCCTTCATGGTGGCAGAGATGGACCTTCCTATGCTCTGTAGGAGAAGAGGCTGAAATGTGATGCTGTGTGGAGGTCTGGGGTGTCAATGAACACATTACCAGATTCTGGTTTCTGGAATAGCCTATTGAGAAGGTGCTAAAATACTCACATTCATCTATCATTAGGCTCATCTTCAAAAGAATGGTTGAATATGGTTATAACACTACATAGGCATAATTATTTACTTACTTCCAAAGTAGTGCTCATGAGCCTAACCCAGCACACCTGCAATAAGATTTGCTGGACTAGAACCTAAATGAGCAAGCTTTCTGTGCTGATCATCACCTCAAGCTGTACAAAGCATCTGGTCTTTGGAAATATGGTTTTGTAGTTCTTGATAGATATTTCAGGCAAGAGTTTCATGTAATTATTTCCCTGAGCTGATGATCCCTCAGCCTTCAGTGTTTGTTTTTGTTATTTGTTTTCCCTACAACACATTCTAATTTCTCTTACATTTAAAAAAGCAGGTTTTTTTCTTGTTTTGAATTTAAAAACAAAAGCCACCTGTCTTTCTCTGTCATGGGCTGGTAACTTGGGTAGAGACCAGAGGTCAGACCAGCATGATCCTTGTTCCTTGGCTGTATCAGTGCTTAGCATCATTATGTTGGGCAAGTCATTTCAAATTTCTGCATTTTAATCTATCCACCCTCAAAGTGATTGAAGTAATAGGTACGTCTGCCCAGAGTTATCACAAGGTATTTAAATAGTTAAAGGCTTTCGGCAGGTGGTGTCAAAACAAGGAAATTGTGAAAGACTGAGAGCTGGCAAATGAACTGATTCTGTTGTGAATCATCATATGCCTTTTGTAATGCAATGAAAAATATTTAATCCTCTTCACAGATGATTTACTGAGGTAAATCAGTTCTTTTTCCTGCACGGTCCTGTATGAAATACATGCATCTAAGTAGGTTGCTCCTAAAGTAATGGCTTCCGTGAAAACTAAAACAGATACAAAGAGCACAATAACACTATCTGATAGAGCACGTTCTTAGCTGCAAAACACTATTTGCTATGCATTTTCACCAGTGATAAACATGAACCTGCATGCTGCGCTGGTAAAAATAATAATAATAATAATAAATAATAATAATAATAAAATAAATAAAATGTGCACTGGTGGAGGTGACCTGCTGTTTCACAGCTGCTGTGCTGACATAATTACTAGCAAAATGTTGCCCACACAATCCATCTTTCATTGGTCTGCACAGCAGAAGACTGAGGACTCCAAATCTGGACTACATGATGGGTGTGGTAGGACAGTCTGGCCAAGACTGGCAGTGTGCTCCACAGTCTTCAAACTGGAATGGAGCCCGATGTTATTGTATTGTGAGGGTAATGTTCTCTTCTCTGGCCTGACTCTGGAAGTTCGAGCCTTCAGCTGAGTAAGCACAATGATGTAGTGGTCAGAGTCGATGATTTATCTGCATTCCAGGAAATCCACAAGGATCACCTCTTTCCTATCCTAAATGACAGTGCACATCACTTCACTGAGGGCTGCATCTTGAACTTTTTCTTCAATGGGGAATTTACATGTCATCGCTCCAGCTCATGGTGGTGACACCATGTCTCACCACCAGTAATGATGCAATACAGGAAACTGTGCCCTTCAGCTTCATATTGGTTCAATAGGTCCTGAAAAACTGGCGTACAGTATTTTTTTTCTGTTCCTATGTGAGCATTCCTGGGAACCACCTGGCATGAACCTTGTAATGTTCCAACATTACCACAGTTTCCCATGCATTGAAGCTGATATTCAGTTCTGTACACAGTTCCCTTGTCATAATCTGCCAATTTGCATGGATGAGATGATCAAGGCGCTCTTCATTTTGTGGTGTGACAGCTGTGTATATCAGTCCAGAGCATAGCTTGTCTTTCATATCACTGTCACCACTGCTGACATGCACAATCCACCACCTCACTGTTTGCATGCATGCTGCTTGGTCTCCAGAAACATTCAGCAAGTGTTGAGGAATGTCAGTGTGTCAATGGGTGCAATTTTTTCCACATGGAGGAATTCAATGACACATCTTTTCTTCATCTGCATTTCCTTGTCAGACTCCGTTCTGTCAGACTTCCCCTCTGCTGCCATCTGTCAAACAGCAACAAAATGGAACAGAACATGGGTGGGAAGATTCAACCTCTACTGCCATATCACCTACATCTGCCACTAACATTGTGGGCCAACATAATAAAATAGGAGGCATTACTTTCGGAGCAGGTTCCATATTTTGGTCAGGAGAGTGTACTTCTGCGTATAAGCAATATGTAGGAGAGTTTTAAATGTGACAGTTGAGTGTTATCTTAGCACAAAATACAGCTGTTTCTATCACTTGAAAGAAAGTCAGTGCCATGCGGGATAAAGAGGGATGGGATTTTAGGGTCTTAAGCCAGCAGTCCTAAACTGCAGTTGATCCCAAGCTGAATCACAGGAAGTCCTGCTTCAGAGGAGCAAGACTTCATTTTGCAGGTAAGAGAGAATCCGGTAAAAGCTCCGTGCGTTTCTGTTCCAGCCCCTGCGCGCACGCCCCGACACAGACAAGAGCAGGCTGGGGCTTTGTGCTTTCAAATCTGCCTATGGATACAGTGAGAAAATCCTGTAACAACTCGAGCTGCATTTAACTGATGCTCTGTAGCTAGCATTTAATCTGAATGCAGCTTGCTATATTTCTGAAAAAGTGCATTTATTTATTTTATTGTAAACAGTAATGTTGTTGTATTCCCGGGGGATACATTTGTGTGAGTAGGCTGAGCTGACACTGGGTGGCACTGTTGCACGCATCTGGCAGTAAAAGTCGTACTTCTTAGAGCCCGCACTTCGAAAATGAGGTTTGGGGCACTTCAGCGTACCTGTCGGTGTGGGATTACCAAAAATGCCAGCGGCACTGTAATGCTGCACATACAC
This sequence comes from Pavo muticus, assembly GCA_016647715.1. Taxonomy (NCBI): domain Eukaryota; kingdom Metazoa; phylum Chordata; class Aves; order Galliformes; family Phasianidae; genus Pavo; species Pavo muticus. The sequence continues at coordinate 129,766 of JACDJE010000083.1, forward strand.
CACTGGACAGGAGACATCAAAAGCTGTGTGTTAGCATGCGACTCTAATATTGTACTGCCTCCTACTTGCCGTCTTACCGCTTGTATGTTCCCTCAGGACAAAAAAATGCACAACTTTTTTTTAACAGGTTGATTTGATACGACTATTTTAAGTAAAATGAAATATTAATAAGAATGAATATTTTAGTTCCTCTCCACGCCCTTATTTGTACCCAAGAAGTGTGAGGAAGTTGGATTTGGATTGACTCTTTGTCAGAGTAGCCTAGCTTAGAACCAACCAGACCAAGCCAATTTCATTTTCTCTACAAATAAAAATGGGACTGCAAATTTGGAAAATAATTTGCTCTTTTAAAGATTTTTGCTTCTGTTGTTTTAAATAATTTATATCATTTTCCATTAAACTTGTTTGGTTATTTTGTATTTGAAGGAAAAATAGGAAGTAGGAAGATGGTCTCAGTTCTAGAAAGCTTTTGAGGCATATATTGTCCTTCCTTGTTCAGCTCAGTCTTTAATCTCTGAATTCTTATGCTTCTATGAGAATGCGCATTTGATACGAGAAACAAGAGTTTTCTTTTAATTGTATTAAGAAATCGCATATCGATAGGAATTAAGCTGGACCTCTGTGTTCTTTATCCCCCTCTTTTCCCTTTTTCTTGAATGTAAGAGTAAATAAATTGTAGAAGAGGCCTAAATTCCAGCCTTGGGATTTCTTTCTTGTTCGTGTAAATTATCACGAAGTTATGTTGCCATCCATCTATAGGATGCTTTGATCCAAAATTTCAGTCATTGTTTCCACATTTAGGGGCTGGAATGAACATCAAAGAAATGGGTGTACTGAATTTACTGAATGCCAAAGCAGTACAATAACATGCAAAGGATATAAGCAAATCCCAAAGGTAAAATGTGCTGCCAAATCTTGCACATAATAGAAGCTCTAAAGTGACAGTCTGTCTTTGACAAATGCCCAATGATATCAATGCCAAGGGAAGGAACTAACGTGCTGAAAGGTGAATGAAAGAGCAGGGAACAATTCACTGCATTTATACATTTTCTCAGTGTGTTTTCACACAACAAGAAAGCAGTTTAGGTAATCATTACTAAGGTTTTCTACTAATCTGAATCTTTCCTGGGCTTATAATGATTATTTAAAAACAAAGCATGGTTAGAAACAATTCACATACTGAAAGAAAAAAAAAAATACTAACCATGAAGTATGTAAAAAATGGTTTATTCTTTCTTCTTTTGACAAGTTCATGTTTAATGCCCAGATGGTATTTGCAATATGCTGCTCTTTCCTGGTTGATTGATTCCTAAATGCTTCAAACAGTTGCAGAGGAAAGTTAAGGGTTCCATATGTATTCACCAGGTTTTCCACCACTCTGGACTAACAGGGTGATTAAAATGGGTGCTATAATGTAAAAACATGAGAATCGCTGCACAAAAACTGTCAACTTGTAAAAATCTGAAACCTAGTTGTTAAATTCATTTTACTTTCCTCTCTTTGAAAACGAGCGAAATCCACGGCAAACAATAACTGTTAAACCTTTAAAAGAAGACCACCTTTCCCAGTATGCACAACACTTAGCAGAAGCTAGCCTCAGGTTATTTAGCAGATCCTAGAGTGCTCTGCTGTACTGAGATTTTTCCAGGCCTACATGTTAGCATTCTTCAGAGAGAGCTTTGATAGAGGCCCGCTCATGTGCAGTGCTCTCAGTGCAGCCTGCAGAATATTTAGGAGGAGGCTGTGCTGTAATACAACTTCAAAGTGGAAGGTACAGGAGACCTGTTCTTCCTCTGTTAGTTTTCTGCCCTATCTCCGGCAGCTGAGTAGTCACCTCCAGCTTCCAGATGGTAAGGAAGATACCCATCTTGACTTGTCCCATTAGGTGGCCAAAAGCTTGGCTGCCACATGCCACGAGCACTGCTCATGCGGTGGGGACATCACCGGCCAGCGTTTTGGCCATGTGATGGCAACACGATGGCTATGTGATAGAAAAGGCTATATGATCTTTGACAAAGAGAGCGTCAGTCTTCTGTGGGGAAAAAACAGCTTATCCTAACCTGAGCTATGCTTCCTGTATCCCAGCCATAGAAGTCTGAGGAGCTGTTTAATAGGTCTAGGCAGTGCAACATTCCTTCAGCTCACTGACTGAGGAAAACACTTCTGACTGGCATAGGGCTACATTGAGACTAGAGGGAGTGTTTCCATTGCCTAATTATGTGGATTTTCAGTTGCTGTTGGCTTTGGGGCAGCCCATTAACACCTCAAGGTGCGCCATAAGTTAGTTACTACGACTCTTGAAGCATCCCCTGGAGGCACATGTATGGTTTAAATCTGCCTCTGTCTTGCTCTTCCTCCCCCTTTTCCCTTCCACCCTGAAACTACAGGTTTTCTACTATGCTTTCGTGAAGTGTAGCAAATAATGTAATTCTTTATACATATAACATCCTGGTTTGTGCTAGCAATTAGGAAACTGAATGCTGTGCCCAGATGGGGACCTGATCCTGTATGGCTTGGCTCCAGTCCTGCATTAGATTTGTAGGGAGTGTGACCTACATTCTCTTCCAAAGAAGGCTGTGTAGGAAAGGACATCTGTTTTGGATTGTGGTTGCTAGTAAAATCTCTTATGAAGCAGGGAAGAGAGCTGCAAGTGGTCAGGCAGAGATGCATCTGTTACAGTAAGACAGGATACACGCAGTCACCGCTGAAGAAAGGTAAACTAGGTAAACTAGCATGGGTATTGACCAGCAGTGAAGGAGAAAATGTCTAGTCCAGTACATTTTAATAGGCAAATACTGTCTGAGCCCATACAAGCCACCTGCTAACATTGAGAGTTTACTTATACTGGCCGTAGTGAAAGTGAGACACTCAGTGATAAAGAAGGAAAAGACAAAAACTACTAAGACCTGTGAGGTTCATGGACAGGCAGCCTTTTTCCCTAAAGAGGAAAAAAGCTGCTTGCAAGTGAATTCTAATTGTTTTCAGTGCAGAGTTAACATCTCCTGACAGTCCCTAAAGACATACTGCTTCCCAGAAATCTGGGTCAATGTGTTACTAAGGTACTTCTGCAACTCATCTGCCTCGTTGATCTCTATTGCATCATCCTCTTTCCTCACAAAGATACTGCTGGAAGTAATGCTGGGCAGATCAAAAGATCTGCAGATAGCGGGTGCAGATAGAGAGATTAGAAACTCAAGTGGGACTACTGTGAACCCTCCCATTTGGCAGTCAAGCTAGAGTCTGAACGTGAATGTGTTGCTATATCTTTGACACTACAGGATATTAGTTTACCACGACTATTAGTGATATTTTGAGTTGCTGGGCAAACACTGAGCCTAAGGAAAAAGAAGAAAAATATCTTTGAATAGTCATTTGCTGACCTGCATAGAGTAGCTTTAGCCTAAGAGTTAGGAAGTGAGCTGGCAAAACCCCATACACAAAAATAAACATCACCAGCTTGCACAAGGATCAAAAAACTGCAAGTAATGGCCAAGCTGTTAATTCGTAGTTTGCAATGAAACAACACAGTAGGTCATTCACTAGTATATTAACATTCATACTAATGGAAAAGGTATAAAGACTAAACATGAAAACCTGATAATTTTAATAATTGATTGTGATTGAAGTGATAATAACAGAATTGGCATAACGGAGACTCGATGGGGGAGTTCATATGGCTGGAATCCTTATATTAATAAAGGATACAGATTGTTCAGGAAGGACAAGCAGGGTAAAAGCAAGGAAGTATGTTACGTGTTCTGCTGTCTAAAATGGAACTCAAAGCATATGCATGATGATAAAGAAGAAACAGACACGGGCGATCTCCCAGTTATGGTCTGCTACAAAGCTTTAAATCTGGAAGATAAAGTGAAGAATGTTTCTTATATGTAGCAGAATCTTCTAAGGCCCTGTACTCCATGGGATTTAGCTACCCAACTGTTGAGAAAGCAATACTGTGGAACATTGGTCAGCAAATTTTTTGTTGACGCTAGTTAAAGTGAAAGTGAATCAATGTTCCAAATGAGTCCTTTTTTTTCTTCCTTCTTTCCTTTCTTTCTTTCTTTCTTTTCTTTTTTTCCCTGCAGGCTTTTTTCCAATTTTTAAGAGGATTCCTCAGATATTCACTTACTGGCTTTCCCTTGGCATAAAATAAGCTTCAGGATCTTTTGTACTCATTGAGCAGGTCCCAAGCATCCTCTGTGATCTGATGATATCTGCACTTTGCTCAAAGAAAGAACAGCAAAGATAGTAGGGAATTCACCTTCTCTAGCACTGTTCTACTGAGTAATGAAAATACAGAGACTATTTTTAAAGCTCAGTAAAGATCAGACTCATTTTAATCTGAATTCAGATTAACAGTAGAGTTCTTCGGTTTGGGCTTTGAGTTGAGAGCTGGACTTCTCTTACCTTTTACCTTCATCAGAGAAATTATCAGACCCGTGACTGAACTAGACCTCTCAGCCAGGACTAGATGAGTCACAACTCATCTTTCTTAATTGACTGGTTGGGACCCTATTCCACATAACTTTATTTTTATTGCTGATAATTGCAAGCTGCCTTAATGAATGCTGTGCTCTGTGATACTGGATGCACAGTGTGACCGTGCCTTGAGTTTTTAAAATCTTGAAAGGTGCAGTGGCTCAGGGAGACAAAGGATGGACTTTGTTGGCAGGCAGTTGATGCTGAGTGTCTGTAATGTCCTGTTCTGCTCAGTCAAGTAATGCTTTTTTTCTGACTTCCGTGGGCATTCAAAGAACCTGAGCAAATGGCACTATCCCATTGCAGAACATCAGGGGCAACTTCTCTTGAGTGATATGATTGTGATAGAACTCACAGTGCAGATGAAGAGAGGAAGGTAAAGGAGCAAAAGGAGAAAAACTCTTCTGAATTTAGGCAATTGCAAAGGAAGCTCCATAGAAAAGGAAATAGAGTGCTGTGCCAGCTGAAATATTTTGTATCTTTTATTGGGCTGGACTCTACTAAATGCATCAACTGTAGCAGCTGGCTAGTGTAATTAACACCAGCTAAAAGAAGGGTAAAAGCTCAGCTTAAAATAAAATAAGGGCAGCACAAATATTTTAATATTTTTTTCTTTTTTACACACTTCTATACTGTCCCAGGATGAAGTGCATCACGGCCACCTCAGATTTGCCAGTAATTGTTTTGGAGGAAGCAGGAAACATCAATGAGAAAAATTGTAAAACGTCAAATGTAGTCCTAGTTCCTTCAGAAAGGGAGAAGATGAGCAAAGGAATTCTGGTCAGCCACATTCATTTTTATCCAAAGATTTTTTCCACAGTTCATAATGAATTTTTAAGAACCAGATGAGAAGGAAGTAGCAGTCAATATGAATTTGTGAAATTAATCCACTTGGCAAATAGCATTTTTTCAAGAGCTTATCATGTCAAATCTATTTCAGTTCCTCTTAAACAGGGTAACTGGCACAAATAAAGAGAAGTGCTAGGTAATATATATTCTATCTGTCTGACACTTCATTTACATGACACAATTTTGAACAATCTTCTCAATACAGCTGAACTGTGTTGTGAAATCAACACACCTGAACTGGCATGCAACGTCAAGTTTTGGGACGTAGAAAGATACAAATAAATTAGTGAGTCCAAAGGGGAAAAACAGGTCACAACAGTATGACATATCTGAAAAATTAAAAGTGTATTGTTTTTCTTTCTTTAGAATAAAGATTGATGGACTATGAGAGCAGCATTTGATTTTATTTACAACAGCCTTTTACAATAATTATTTATTCCTTCTGGTGAATAGAACAAATTTGCTCCGGTAAATTCAAATCAGGCCTTAGGAAAAAGCTTTCTGATTCTAAGAGTCTAAAAACACTGCTTTTTATTTTTTTTTTTTTAATTTTTTTTTTTATAGGGTTGTTGAGCCTTCATTACTGGAAGTGTTTAAGAATGGGTTTAAGAGGAACATCTGTCATAAGTTAAACCTGGCCAGAGAGAGGGGAAAGACCTCCCAGGGGTGTCTTATTTTCCATTGATTCTCAGAAAGACAAAGTCAAATGCATGTAAAGCTGTTGTTGCTGTGCCATCCGAGGTAGGAGATATATTTATAGCACAAGAGAGTATCCATGCTTTACCTTCCATGGGTAGTGGCAGCCACTGAGTTGAAATTATGTTGGTATAGAAGCTGAAGTTTCCAGCCAGAATCACTGATTTGCTTTTTTTTACTCATTTTTACTCATGATAAACTAACATTAGTCTTTGTCACCTGAGCTGCAGTCAAATTTCTGTGGCATTCACACACCTCTGAAATGCATATGAGTTGTAAACTTTTCTCTTCTTTTTTTTTTACCAGGTCCTTTACTATCCTTGTATTTTCCTCATTTGTTTGTACTCAGCCTTCTGTAGCTGATAGTGAGTAATGGTGGAATTTATCTTAGCAGAAAGTCTTGCCTGAATACGTAACACTTTTGAATTGTGATTAGAGTTTCCAGAGTCCCAGGTAAATTAGAGCATTTGGCTTTTTTTCTTGTTTCAGAACTTATTATTGAAGTACCTAAAATTTTCAAAAACATTAAAACGTACAAATGTGTGTTAGTTGGTTGGATGCAGTAAGATTTTTCTGGCATGAAAAGCCCAGTATTTATGAGTTAATTTAATCAGAGAAGAAAAATATTGAGTAGGTGACGAAGTAAAAATGATGACTGTGTATTATGTTTTTGCCATGCAGCTGAACAAACACATTCAATGACAGACTTTGGCATGAGCTGCAAGGATGTTCTTGACAATGGCATGAATAAATATTAGGTGCTGTACACAATTCACTGCATTCCAGGCCTTGAGCAAAACCAGGTGAGCTTTGCCTGGAAAATGTGGAAGAAACAATGAAAGCATGTTGGGAAAATGTAAACATGTAAAGTATTCTCCCCGGCTGCTTTGCTGTAACGTTTTCATTTGCATCAGCAACAACTCTGTCATTTTTTTATCTGTTCTACTTTCATTGCACTTCTAGGAATCAATTAAAATCCCAGCTGCTTTAGAGTTCATGGCAGGCACTTCAACAATATTGCCTAAGTGAAAGACTTTATAACTGCTAAAAAATATACTGGTCAGGTTTCGTTTCCATTGCAGCAACTGATCTACGAAAATATAAAGGAAAACAAACACTTTGAGATGTTTGGTGGTGAATACAGAAGCAGAGAGGATGTCTCCTAATAAATGAAAGTGAAGGAGATGAAGGTTGATAGATGCATAATAAAAAAGGCCAAAAATAGATCTTCAGCCTTGAAAAGTTTGAGTAGCCGAAGATTTATGTTGTCTTACTATCTGCAATTATGATTTCATGTTTGAATGTGAGCCATTTGGATTTCTCTTCTAAGTTTGTTGAGATGGTTGGTTTTCTCTAAATGACCAGTTTACCAGTTGCATGGTGTCTGTTCCTTCACTGTTTTCTGTTATTATTAGACAAGTTGGACACTAATTTTCTGCCTCAAAAGGACTCCAGAAAGGCAAATCAGGAGACATCCTGATCTGCTAGAAATTGAATGTGGAGAGTTTAGTTTGAGCATTAGTTGAGAGATTACTCTGTCAGGCCATTATTATACCTACTAGAAACATTTCTAAATACCTATTCATAGGCAAATTTCTTCCAGATTATTTATGCCTCACCTATGGATGTGTATTTAGTTATGCTTGGTAAGCTTGGTTTTTTTTTCCAAGAATTGGCACGTATTTCAAGAATTCTAATACAATTCTGTTTAAAAAAAAAAAAAAGCTTGAAAATTTGGGCCCCACAGACTTAATCAGATAACGTAATGCTTGCTTCATAGTGATACTATTTACATTAACTGCATCTAGAGTTCTGACATTTGCACTGTGTCTCACTGGCTTCTTGGCAAGAGAGGGAGCACTCTGGGAACATCATGTTTATGGTATCTGTCATTGTCAGAAGACTGTGTTTGATACACAGAAAAGATGTTGCTTTGAGATATTTTACATTTCACCCATCCTTTGTTTCATTCAGTAGTAGGTCTAATCACACCTAATATGAAAGAATCCCTCCCTAAGGGGGGACCTCTTTGCTAAAGTTGCGTTCTTTTCTTTTTTGTCTACTGCATCCTAAGACTTCACAAAGTTTATATACAGACTGGTGTTCCACTTGTACTTGCATAAGCTCTGATTTTTTTGTTGTCTAAGATCTCCCTTAGACCCCATGCAGTCTCTACTGTTAGACTAATTAGATTGGATATTAGGCATACATTAAAGTATGTGTGTATTTTTTCAGACTGGTGCGTATAGATACCTAGCAGACAGATTACTGGAGCAAAGTTTTCCTTGTTTCTGAACTCTTTAAAGAAATCATTCATATTGATTTTCACCCAGCCTTCAAAACACAGTCTTTGTTCCATTTTGTTCATTGCTTCAGTGGTATCTCAAGTACAGGGGGAATTCATACGCTGAGGGGAATGCAGGATACAGAACTGTGAGTTTCTCCATATTTTTGAACAAGGTATGAAAGCCTTGATATCAGCTCCTCTGTTCCGAAAGTCGTATGTGAAGAACATGTAAGTTTACTATTGTGAATCAGTTCCAAAAAAACCACCACTGGAATGTTTCCAATGAATCTTGGAGCACAGGCTGCTATTCTGTATTACAAATGGTAAATATAATAAAACAAAACTTCATTTTAGAAAAGAATTCAAGGTATTACTAGCAGGTAAGCCAGTTCCAAATATTGACTACTGACTTGCAGAACTTTGCCTTACCTACAGGACTTACAGGTACTGAGAGAGGCAAATTCCCAACTAATGAAGCTAAGGCTCAGCATAAGAACATTTCAGGGCGGTATTCTGTTCTCAATGCAAAGCTAATATCAGTTTTCATTGATTTTAATGATAGCTACATTAGAAAAATAAAGGGTAAGCTGACTGAGTGAATAGGAGCAACTCTGAATCTTGGCTTAAATGCTAGGTATGTGAGCACCTTAGTTAGGTGAGAGATACAAATATCCTCAAGATAACGAAGGTGGCAAGTGACAGTTTCTCTTTAATTTTTGAACTTATATCTAATCACACGATCCACTTGTTCAAGGAGGCATTGCGTAAGCACTGATCATCATCTGGTTTTGATTCTTAAACACTTAAATCTAGGAGCGTGAATGTTTTGTGTTGTTACTTCTTTCTTTCTGATTACACTACTAGACTCAATTGTTTTTTTCAGTGGAGAAATAACTTATTTATTCATCAAATATCGAAGTACAATTTCAGAAAGCTCTTAAATACAAATATTCAAACAGTTTTAGATACTGTATCTGCAGGTGTGTAACTTTTTCCAGTGGAAGGCCTTTTTTTTCCTTTTTTTTTAATTGTGAAAGTTTACTCTAGATTTCCTGGCAAAATTGCAGTGCATACTTGTAATGAAACCTTCTTCTTTGATTCATTCTGCTGCTGACTGGGATGTAAGTCTGATTACACTGCCAATGTAAAGAAAAGTTCTTGACTCTGTATACTTCCTCTTAATTTCTTCAGAATTAAAGTACTAAAAATAATAGGATAGCCAGGATAGCTGCTGATCCCATATTCAGATCCTTGCTCTCCCAGCTTGCTCATTTTTTTGATGAAGGGTTTAGTTGAGTAAATTATTGCGCTGAGTTAATAAAGCGATCATACTGTATAGTTAATTAGGGCTTATATTTACACAACTCCTGTAGAAATGATTGTTTTGTAGATGTTGCTCAAGTTTTATATACATAAGCAGCAGTAATGACTTTAATTTTTGATTAGTTAATAGTATACATAATAGCACTAGGAGGGTTGTTTCTTGGTCTCTTTTTGTATGCTTCAATACGTGTACAGGCAAATAAGACCTCATTGCTGTCAGCTGTATAAATGGAGATTGAATGTTGGAAACATACAATTTCTGATTACTTTATTACTTTAATTCTTCTTTTTAGTCAGAAAAAAAATATTTTGTGTAAGCCTTGGTACTAAATAGATTAAAATATCTTTTGATTTCCAAGACAGAAGTTCTACAAAATCTATGGATGCCCAAATTTTGTAAGTTCCCACAATGCTGCAGGCTCCCAAACCAGTGAACAAAGCTTTTCAGTTCTCTAAGCTACTGTACAGTTTCTTGGCAACTGATGCTTAGCAGACATTGCTTGTTAGGAAGTCTTTCTTCCTTTTTCTTATTTTGGATGTAATCTGGAATGAAAATTAATGCTGTCATCGTACAGTCTCCAAAAATAACAACTATTAATAAAGTAATATTTACAATAAAACTCGGGATGTGCTGTTAGATTAAGCTTTTAGGCTTAGCCAGATTGGAACAAATGGTGGAACATAAGCCTTCCAACTCCGAGCAACTGTGGCAAAAAAAAAAACAACAACCACTCTAGGCTTTGCCTCTTTCCTGTCCATTTGATCAAGTTCTTTATAAGAGTGACTGTCTGGAATATCTCTGAATATTATCAATTCTCCCTTTGGCAGAAGCAATTCTGTATATTCCTAAATGTCAGGCAATTTTAGCTACCATTCTGGTCATGGTGAAAATTTCAACCACACTGAGTGTCTGAACACCACTTGTTCAAAAACTTCACTAGAATTTAGTGATTTTTGTTCGTATTAAAAGAAGTCGATGCAGGAATTGATAAAAAGTTGTTTTCCATGATCTAAAAATATTTTCTCCGTTTTCTGAAGTAATTAAAATATTCAACAAATACATGTACAATTCTTTGTTGCCCTCCTGGATTCAAACACTCCTATGGAGTTTTCTACAAGAAAACTAGATATTTAAAAGTATGGGAAAATATAGATTTAAACTTCGAAAAATGGGGCCTAAACAGATAAGTAACTGTTGATGAATGGCATTATGTAGAAATGCTGAATATATTGCCATATGTTCAGCCAAACTCTGAGAACATGATTTGAGTAAATCATGAATTTAGTGTGGAATACAGTGTGTCAGCATTTGAAATGCATTTTCATAATGATAATTAATCTTGAAAAATTAGGGAAAATTGAGGAAGCAGCAGCAGATATTTGTAGACCAGAGTTATCTAGGAACTGTTCTGATCCTTCCTTAAAGAGTAGATCGTGTTCTCATCTTAATGTGCAATGTAATTCAAATTTTCTGCAAGAAAACTGTATTAGGTAGTTGCAAGTTGTAATTCTATCAAACAACAATAAGGCTGGACAGAAAAAATAGCCTTCAGACAAAAAATGCAAAAAATTATGCTTTTATAATGTTTCAAGAACATGTACTTAATAAAACTGTGGGGTAAGATAGTAACTTGGAGTCCTGAAAACAAATAAATGAACCATAAGCATGCAGGATTCTGCAGGAAGGTAATGTTAAAAATAGTAATTATTTGAATTACTGTTCATGCAGCTCCTTTGTTTAACAAAATCATTTCAAACATCGGCAGCACGCTCGTAAGATTGGCTTGAACTCTCTCTTGCTTTGTAGTTAATGACAAACAGGACTTTAACCTTACCTCCCAAGCTCTATATTATTTCTTCTTTAACCAGCTAAATAAATACCTGGCACAGTTTAAATGTGCAGTTTCACATTTTTCTTTGCTGCAATATTTAAAGAGTTTCTGTCCTCAGCTGGTTTTTCCTGATTGCACCAGCCCTTCCGGTTGTTCAAAGTGTTACTCTGTTCTTGTCTACTTCTTTTTTCAGCGCCATTTTAAAATGAGGCCCAGGTCCTTGATCCAGTTCCTATGTGTCCCTACCAATAATTGTGTCAGCACAACTGAAAGGGTGGGATAGGGCAGGAATGAGGGTTGTGTGCAGAAGAGGGAACTCCTTACACTGGAATTATCCCTGAAAATCATTTGAGATTACAGCTGTATAACCATCTGAAGCAGAAAAAAACATTTGTCTAGAGAAACCTAGTTTAAAAAGATTAAAAGAAAAAGAAAAAAAAAAGAAGAGAGATTCTAGATTTAATTAACGAAAAGCACAAGAAGATACAAACAGCTCACATCAATGCACCTGCTCCCCACTTTTTGGCACAACATAAAATAAAAGAATAAATGTTTCATTCTTAATGTATATTATCTGGTGTCTGGGTGTAACAGCCCACACATGCAAGCAGACATCTGTGCAAGTCTCCTTTTCCCCTCCTGTTTCTGGTGCTTGGCATGGGAACTAAGCAGCACGGCCTGGAAGCAGGGGCTGGAGGTGGCTGCTTAGCGTGGAAGATGCTGCTGAGTCTGGTCCTGTCAGCAGCAAGAAAGGGAAAGAGGCTGTTGCAAAGAAGGACTCAGTTGTGGTTTTGATTTAAGATGTGTAGCTGGGTAATTAAACTGAGAAAAATATATTGATTTGGGGAAATGCAGATGTGACAACTTCTGTCAGCTGCAGTTCTGTCTGCATAATGTTTTGAGATACTACTTTTAAACAGTGATGTAATGCCTAACTCCTCTTCCTATTATAGTCTATATAATGCTAGTAGTCATTCAGAAACTCAAAGATCACACTCTAGATTTCCCTTATAACTTCAGAACTGGAAATACTTAGATTATAATCATTATCTGTGGGTTCATCTGACAACCTGATATGATTTTTTCAGTGAACGGCTTGTTGAGTTTTTGTAATTTGCAGTTTAGTTTTTTGTTGTTTAGTTTTAGTTCTGTGTAACTATTTAATGCTCTATTCATTTCTTTCTAAGTCTCAAAAGTGAGAAGTTGATTTAGCTGGTTTTCAAGGAGTTTTTCAGTTCATTTGCCGTTGTTCTGAACCATGTATCATGTTCCATTCAATTATTTTTGTCAGAGCACAAAAAATATTTGGTGGTTTTTTGGGCAGCTGCTCTTATATCTGTTCCCTCAGCTGCAGGTGTGAGTGCTGTTGTCACATTGTCTGGAGGGGGCTATTTTAGTGCCAGTAGGTTTGCCTTCAAATTTCTGCATGAGGTTACCTGACTAGCAGGTAACAGAATTCAGATCTTTAACTCTTTCTGGTACTGTACTTATTTTACAGTTATTTTGTTTGACAAGTCATAGCCTTGTCTAGATCCTGCAAAGATGTTCACGTGAGCATGATGTGCAAGCAGCACACCTCTCTGGCTGCTCTCTCACCCCAAAATGGTGGGGTGCCCTCTGGGACCCCGGGGCTTGCTCAGCTTTCCTCTCCCACCTGTTGATCCCTCTGAATCTCCCAGCAGTGAGATTACAGTCCTATACTTTGTCAAAATGTGCCAGGAGCACTGGGTAACCCCAGCAACATGGTTCTTTCTGGTACAGAACAAGTGAGGGAATACTCCCGAGAACTGCTGAGCTGGTGGGAACTGTGACAGGCTGGAAGAGCTCGGTGATGGGAAGCAGCTTTGATGGGGAAAATCACTGGTGAGGCAACAGCTGCTTCAGGGTATGTGAGCCAGCCCTGGGCGTGCTGTGCAGGGGCTGGAGCTGCAGATTTTTTGTCCTCAGAGGTTCCTTTCCATGTGGGCTAAGCAGGCAGGCGGCCTCATACAGATCACATGAAAGCTATTGGTGGCTTCCCAAAATAAGCTCTCCTCACAGATGCTTTTCACAGTGCAACTGTATTATTTCTGCCCTCAGGCCTTAGTGGGGAATTGTCTAGTTCTTCCTATCTTAAACAGTCCTATACTGCTTCAGAAATTTCCTCAGCAGTTCTGCTGGTTTCTTTCATCTTGTTTACACTACCTACCTAGGCAGTTTCTGCAGCACTGCACTATGTTACGTAAAGTCCATTAGCTTCATTTCAATTATGTTTGTTTATTGTTGTGTTAATTATTTTCCTAGAAGTATGCATATTTTCAATAATACACTAGATTTTCTATCAGTTCTTTGGACAAAGCACCCCATTTAATTAGCTCTTGGTCTTTCTTTATTCATCGGCCACTTGTTTTTTTCAGTTTATAAATTTTATAATAGATTTTACAATTCCTAGGTAGAGAGAAAAGGTAGAAAGTAGCTGATGAATGCTTGTTATTGTGCTTAATTTTTTTTGTCGTGATGGACAGAAATAATTTTCTCTAGGTGCACTGCTATTATTATTAAGCTACTTAAAAACCAGAATCTGTTCCAAGTTTGAGATGATACCTTCTTTTGAGTTATCAGTTTATGTGCTTATGTATGTATGAACTGCAGGTGGCTATTCAATAAATCCATTTTTCTTGTCATTAATATTAGAAGATCTCCAACTTCCACTTGCATGCTTTATTTATGATCAAGTTCTTGCAATCAGAATTGTGATCTTTAATAAAATGAAATGTATGTGTCTGATTGAAAGAAGCATTAATCATGCAGAAAGCAACCAATACACATTTATTTCTTTTTGCTATATTGTCACATTGTATTTCTGTAGGTTAATCATGATTTGTAAGCAATATGTAAACATATTTCCAAAGCAGTACTTTCCTGGAATGCACTGTGTGGCCAAGTAAACAAGAGTTTGCTCTGTTCCCTCTCTGTGAGCTCAGGGCAATTCAGTGTTACCTACACTTGGCTTCTAGGTGTTTCTGCTACCTGCTGGCTGTGGGTGTCAAACTGACAGAGCCACAGCTCCTTAAAGGATGATTTTCAAATAGCAGTAACAGTAAGCTGGTTCTAATTTTCTGCAACCTTATGGAAAGTTAGCTTGTTCTTCGTGTGAAGCATTAGTGCTCTCTGAATGCATATAAATGATGGGTATTGATATTTTGTTTATTTACACCCACCTCCTGTAAAACGCAACTAATCTGTGAGTTTGTTAATATTCTGCTTATGGCAACTTGAGTTGTTTATCTAGCACTACTTTTACTTTAGAGCTTATTCTTTTGGCAAAAAACATTTTCAGAACACCAATCTTTCCATTGAGTGAACTGTGATGTATTTAAATCATACTAACATGAATCACCTAAAGGAAAAAAAAAATGCATTAACAGCAGAGCATTGCATTAATATCCAAGATGGCATAAATGGAAAATGACTTAAATTCCTTGAATAGTTGCATTAATTTCTGCAGGCATTGATTGCAGTTATCTTTACACCCTTCTGTGCTCACTGTCATCAACAGCCACTGCCCTGCTGAACCTCACAGGCTCTCACACTCATGTACTGTGACCTGCGCTCTCTAGGCTCAGCTTGGCACTGGTAAGAACAGTGACTGGGGCTGTCTGTTCAAGAAATAAAGTGTAAGAGGATCTCCAATCAGCTGATCACAACTAGGCTGTTTGTGTTACCTGAAGAGATAAAAACATTGAAATCAGACAAGAAACTTCTGTGTGCCACTGGTGGAACACTGTCAGGCAGACACTAGACTCTGTGCTGGATGTGAAAGCTAGGCACTGGGTGGCTAAAATGGAAATATTCCCATCACCTGGTACTCCTGCTTGAACACTGTCTACCACATAGAGTGTAACATCACTTGTTGAATAAAGCTGCAAAGTGTGGAAGAATCCTGGTGCTGCAAGCCCTGAGGGGCTTTGGCACAGTAATGGTATTGATGTGCTGAGCACTGCCAACACTGTAGTCCTCTGAGTATGGCCAGAACTTTAGGCACAAGCATGCCTGAAAGCTCAGATGCCTTGGGGTTTAGATGACTGGGAGATTGTGTGCAGGCAGGCACACTGAATCCTATATCCACCTGAACTCCACTCTTAATCCTCTGTGAGCTGTAACCTAATTTCTGTAGGAAAAGCCTGAGCACTAAATCCTTAATAATTGTAAACTGGCATAGTACCACTGAATTTATTGAAGCTCAGATTGTTTACACAAGAAGAGGCTCTGGCCCTCTGTCGTTAGACGTATTCCTCTGTAGCCAAGTCAGCAAACAGCAGGTAGTAGAGGCGGCATGTTATGGAGAAGCCAAATTCATGCCTGTTGTCTCTCTGGGAGGTCTTACTCTTGTTCGTTCCTATTTTCTGTTGCTATGCCAATGTAGAATAGAGGCCATTGCTGCTTAGAAAAGAAATTATTTTCTTTCAGACTGAAGCTACACAACAGAAATTTTGTCTGGGGACTCTGGGGGGTGGGGAGGAGAAGGGATTTACAGAGATAGGCAGCTGTCCAAGAAGAATATCTATACAGGCATGCTTTCTCTTCCCTTCTTTTTATTTCTCTCTTCTCCACATTTATTTTCTGCTTCTGTTACTTTCTTGCTTAGTAAAAGAGCTGTTCCTATTCAGCAGCTTTTGGCATTCAGGACTGGCACTTGGTGAAATACAGAACTGCAGACATAGTAGGACAAGCAGGGCTTTTGAATAACTGATGGTTGAAAGGCGCTGTTTGGCAGCGATAATTGCACACAGAGCATTGCCCAACTGCATTGCTCTGTTTAATTACTTGTCACTGTATATATTTTATAACCCTTTGTTAGCCTTGAAAATTTGCTTAGGCTGATACCCAAAACTTGAAGTTGGTGCCACAATTTTAATTGAAGTATGAAAATATTCCAGCCCCCTGCTTCCTCTCAATAGTGACTGTGGTAAATTCCCCACAATTAAGAAAACTCCCAAGTGGTCTTCTCCAAATGCTGCTGCGTATTGTTTCAAATTGTGGTCCAGAAGTCTTGCACAATTTCATACAGCAGATATCTTCTCAGGGGAAGGACTATGATGAAATAACAAGTTTACTTCAGAGAAAATCCCATAGAACTTTCCCATCATTTTTCTGTGCTTTTATACTAATTTGCAATATTAATAGCAAAAGAATTCAGAAACGTTGAGGAGAAGTTTATAAATGGCTCTCTTTTGAGTCTGTTTAGACATAAGCAAGAAACTCAGAGAATGAGTTTGTCCATGCCTTGAACAAAGAGAGTCTTATTGCCTCTCATTCTGCAGGTGAGGCTACCTGCAGAAGTTACGCTTTGCTTTTATCGTCAGCATCCACCTCCTATAGTACATACAGCTGACAGTTAACTTTCATTGGAACTTAGTATGCCAGGCCTGCATTTATGTATTTCTCCTCCAACTAGAACTTAGTGATGACAGGGTTCCAAGCTGTCCAGAAGCTGGGAAGGTGAGTTTAGGCACCTATCTGTGTAGAAAATTTGCTAGTTTTACTGTACTGCTGTGGCTCTTAGAAGTGGCATACAGTAACCCAAACACAACACTCATAAGAGAGATGGCACTGAGACATACTGATACAGCTACAGTGATAAACCAATATAGTGATGCCAGTAAATTTTTTGTTTAAGTAATTCTGAAGACAAACTCTTAACATTTTGAAATTGGAGATTTGCAGTATGAACAATAATAGTATATAGAATTTCAGCTAATGGAAGTATTTTGCCCATCCACAAGGGGCCAGAACAGGATTACCTTGTCAGAGTGTATTGGTGCTTTGCTTCTTCTAATTTTAAATGTCTTAAGGGAATGGAGATTTCATCATTTCCATAGAGACACTATTTCACAGCCCATAGATCTTTCTGTCAGGAATATTCACCATACAGTCTCTCAAATTTTTGCCTTTCTGTGAGGGAGATACCAAAACTAGCGGAGGCCAAGGAAAGTTCTAAATAATTTCCTCATTAAAGAAAAATAATCACAGCATCAAAGACTGAATGCTGCTCTCATGAGCTTCTTTAACAGTTTGAATGCTGCTCTGCTAAGTATAAACATAAAAAAATCTTAATGTCAAATTGAGCAGGAATTCTACAAAAACAAATAAAAAATTCTTCTGAGATAAAAAAATATCCCTCTGATTCACTTTAGTAGATTTCCTCACGTAATCTACTGTATCTGCTTTAAACATGAGGGAACTTGAGCTGGTTTATAGACAGTGAGACCTTGCAATGAAATGGAGAAGTGGGAGTTAACTTTACAAAGATACTGGCTTTCTCCCAAGCAGTGAGTGCTGACAAGTATAACCATATTACTAAAATCACATCAGCAATGTGATATATTAAATACAAACATGATTGTCTACAGCCAAAGTAGTTTGTATTTTGTCCATGAAAAAGCACTGTGTTACATCAATCTGTCCAAAAAATGGGGCACGTCAGAAAACAATGTTAAGAAGGCTTTTAAAACACATCATTGAGATTACAGCACCTTTAAAAATAAACAGCACTGAATACCAACACAGGTAAAATGTCATTGTGAAACCCAGATCTGAAATTCAACGGCATGCTTTATAGCTTTCCAGTGTGTGATAAAATCTGTTCACCAGATGTACTATCTGTCTCCTGTGTAGCATACTTGAGCATCATCTAGGCCTGAGGCCCATTTATTTCATGTAATTGCCTTCCCTGTGCACACCTTAGGGCACCCTAATTCTCCATTTTATTTCAGACACTGTACAGGGTACCATCTGGTAGTGTTAAGCTCATCTCATTTTATTGCACTATTGCAGGGGCTGTATCCAGCCCTATAGTATTCTTTCAATGGAGGGAGAGTTTGGTTACTGCCAGCTATTTATTTTTGCCAGGAATAAAGTACTTTCTAACTGTACGCATGCAGAGTTCACATGTATATCAGTCTCGGCTGAAAAGCAGGTCACTGCTTTTCACCCCACATGGTTAAAAGTAAATACCTGTGTGGTAACATGCTGCTGTTCTGGTGCTGCAGCAGCACTGGGCGGTGTGATCTTCTGTTACCTCGTAGAGCAGAAGTTCTAAATTCTTCTTTCTCCTCTGAGTAATTATATCTTTTTAGTACCTCATTTTCATTATTTCTATTAAAATGAGTAAAAAATTATTGTATCATATCTAAAAAAGGCACCTTACCGAAATGGTTTAATATTTAAAAATAGCAATATACCTTTCAACCGTACTTCACTGCAAAGTTCATTTGCTGTTATAAGCCCAAATTTACTTCTATACCTCACGTTCCTGCTGTTACTCTGTTGCTCAGTCTTGTACATTATTGCAGTCAAAAATGAAGTTGAGATTGCAAAAACTTCACCTATTTCTAGGTTCTTCTTCATTGTCTGCCATTTTAATTATCTCCCTCCTTTTGAGACTTTGTCATATATTTTCCTGGTTTTATTTTTATTATTATTATTATTATTATTATTATTTTTAATCTCTTTAGTGCCAGCAATTTTTGCTCATGGTTATTGCCACTTAACTGTCTAACTACCTGATGGTGCCTACAAAGCAATGAGGTAGGAGTTGAAATATCATCAGTTGTTCCCACAGTTTCCAGGCTCCATCTTTTGCACATGAATTTTCAAACCCTGATTTTGCTGGCAATAGGTCTGAAGTACATCGAATGTGAAAGTGCAACATCCTATCTGCTGCTGAGCTAAATTCTACTTACCTGTAAACTTGGCTGAATTCAGAGTAGTTACATGCTGATAAAGCACATCAGAATTGTCCACATTGCAGCAGATTTACCACTGTTGGAGAGTGAAAAAAAATAGTGGTAGAAACATCATGTGAAGCAGATTTGGCTCCAAGTCAGATGCCCTACAACAAAATACGCAAATTACCGTGTTCCTTAAATGAGTGACCAGCTCCATAAAAATATAGTGCTTTCTATCCCGGCTCGATCTTATGCTCCTTCTGAACCGACCCCAAAGTTCTCACAGATGTAAAGGGATTTCTGATCATACAAGGATATAGGAACAGGCTGGTAGCTTTGAGGAAAATAGATTCCATTCCTCATGTCAGGGGCAGCATGAAAGAAAAAGAACTACTTTTCTCTCAGGATTTTTTAAACTAAATCACATTTTCATTGCATGCCCTTCCTTCAGTGCTTTCTCTATTGGCAATTTCAAAACCAAATTAAAGTTATCTAGATGCAGGGTAACACCTGCCCTCCTCCTTCCCCTCTATAGCTCTGTCTCACCCTTGGAGTGGTCATTGAACAGGATACTGTCCTTTTAAGAAATACATGTAAGTGTTGTCTGGGAGCAGTAGTTACATCAGGCAGTGCTTCCAGACAGAGCTCAGGCAGCTGTGATTTATGGGAAAATCTCCACTCGAGGTGGCACATGTGATGTCTTATGCTGTTCTTTTTCACCCTGGGCAGTAGTAGCACTGGTTCTCTTCTACTGAAAGAGTGAAATGTCCCACTTCTTTCAAGTGTTGTTTAAGGTTCTCTGTAAACTGGCTTGATGCGATTTCCCTGGTGCTGCTCAGTTCAAGTGTCCCACTTCTCAGCTGTAAAGATCTGGGTGGAACTAAATGTGCCTGAGTGCTCCCAAGTGCTGGGCCAGTGTGTCTTAATCTATCCCCAAACAAGGCAACTGATGATAGTAACTTTGGGGCCCCAGAAGTGAAGCCATTGATTTTAGGTAAGTAAATAAATCCTCCTGCCATTTCAAGTTCTGAAAATAACTCTGTTTCCATAACCTGCTGTATATGATAAGAAGATGATAGCAGACTTTCTCAGAAAATGGCGTGGTGCAATTCTGGTGACCAGCACAAACTATCAGAATACCAATCACTATTTGGACGCAGTGATTTTCCCCTTTCTTCTGACTTTCTTATTCATTGACTGCTAATAGCCATAGCATGGCATTGACAGCTATGTCTGGAAATGCCACCTTCCAGGTAAAATGAATTATCACATAATGAAATATAACGTAAAGGTAGAATTATAATCCTTGGTGAGAATTCTGTATGTTTTATGTGCGCTGCCAATGATAAATGTAGGTAGATTCACCTGGATTAGCTATCTGTTTTGATCTAAAGGATGGGTGAATTAAAAGAATAACTCTATCATTCTTTGTTGTAGGAAGAGTTTATTTTACTGTGTTCAGACTCAGCTAAAATCAGGACTACTGGATTGTAACTTGATAAGCTGTGATTCTTACTAGCCATACGAAGTGCATTTATCTGTTGTTCTGTAAATCACTGGAAGTGCCCAGTGAAGGAAAAGATTCATATTTATTTTCCTGGAGATTTCCACCTACTTTAGCTTTCAGGCTATCTCATTGTGTAAGAACATCAATGATAATCATAGTATGAAGGCTTATTCTTCCCATCACCCCATTAAACAGAACATCCCAATGTTTCTGTGTAAATCCATCTGCAAGGAGCTGAATGTCTGAAGTAAACCACCAAGGCCTTGGAGAAGAAAAAGCTCTGAAATTCTAGTAGATAATAGTGTAAAGATTTTCCACGTACTAAGAAATTAAGGTTTGACAAAGGGAAGAGAATTTCAGAGCTGGCAAGGTGCATCAGACAGGTATATATGCAGCAGGGTACCAGACAATATCTACTTAAAGACTGGACACTTAAATATAATTAAGACTGTTCACTTGGCATAGCAGAAAGAAAACCCATAGATTTTTACTGATGAAAATGCAAATGTGATAGTTGGAGCTAAAAAGGGGAAAAGTAATGGCACACGCTCATTTCTATTACATTTATTTTCCATTAGTAGAATGCTAATTAACCATTAATCATTTAATGATGTGTATGTAACAAAAGCAGCTCAAAACACAAATTGTCTAAATGAATATCCCAGTAGCCATCAAGGTGAGAACTGAGGCTTCTTCATAAGGAAGAGGTGTAGAAATTGTTACAGAAGTTGTAGCCCTGGCATGAACAAGGCCTCTGTTATGACACCAAAGAGTTACGACTAGCCAGTCAATCTTTTACTGTGAGTGCTTGCAGTTAAATGGAAGCCATACTAAAACAGACTTACCCATCTCTGCAATCAAACTGGGAGAAAACTGTCTCGGGATTCATTGGACAGTAGGTTTTGAAAGCATCACATTCTTACAAAGGTTCCATTTGAGCCCAAATGATGGCTTCCTACTCCTACTCTGAGCTCATTTCTGTTCTACTGCCATTGCATGTTTTTGCATGCATAGGTCCCTTGAGTGCTGTGCAGTCAGACCTGCCAGCATTTCCTGTTTATTTCAGTCTCTGTCATGATATTGGAAGTAACATCTCTGCCTGGAAGTATATTAAATGAAGTGTGCATGCAAATTAGTAGCAAACAATCTCCATTTTACAGAAGATCCTTGTTTGATTGGTTCATCTTACAGGACTTAATTCTGTGGGAAGGGCTAGGCCTCTTTCACGGAATAAAAAAGTCCCAAATAACCAATCCCTACATCTGAGAGAGTGAAGATTAAAATTAACCATTGTGTAGTAGATGAGAAGTAACTATTTTTCATAGGCTTTTACCGCACATTGGGGATTATGATTTCATATTATGCAAATGCATTTTATGAAACTATAACACAGAAATCTCTACTATTGTTAATACACATTTGCAGCCTCGCATGGGAAGTCTCCAAAAGAGCCATTTTGGTGACTTCTATCATGGTGCATTATGAGTAATAAACAAAACATGGCTTAACATCATCCATACTACAGAACAATAATAATAAAAATTGCATCCTGTCATTAACGTGAATCAGCAGCATCTATCCTGGTACCCCAGAAAGACATCTCACTATGAATACATGTTAAACAAAATGAAAATGTTTGAATCATAGTTGTAACATGGACTGCTTGGGACAGATCTTTTGGTTGAACTGGGAGAGATGGAGTGTAATCAAAATTCTGCTTGTTTTTCATATCTTTTAGCTTCGTAATAATAAGACATTACCTTTGTCACTGGAGTAGTTGGCTGCATGCTAATTCCTGCATATCGCCATCATATTTTACAAAGTTCTCCAATAGGCTGCAGGAAAACTGTTTTCTATCAATAATTCCAAAGAAGCTACTACTGTTTGAACAGTCTCACTGCAATGCTTTGTCTAGAATGCCAGCTGTCAGCCTGATCTTTACACTGTAGGTGGAAAAAAAAAATCCTTATCAATGTTCTTGAAAAAATCCATATCCAAAAATGTCCAGCACTGCTCTGTGACTTACAGGTGCTCTCCCATTGCCACTCATTTCATGGATATCAGAACTGTACTGTGTCAGTTTTCCTATATGTTGCATACAAAGTCATACTAGCCGCTTTTGTTGTGCTCCAAGTGTACAGAAATGCATCCTCCTACCTCTGTGTGCTACCATTGCTTCTGTGGAGTCACAGGTTGTCAGCCTTAAAGCTGTGATGTGTTACAAATAAAACCAGTACTTGCCTAGTGCTATTGCTGGTGTTTCTAGTATGCCAGAATATCTGGGACATTTTGTGTGCTTGCCAAATCTGGAAGATATAAAAACAAAGGGGAAAAAATAGCACCACTTTCCTGTACTCCTGATGAAGGTTTTAATAAGGATACTTTTCCAGACTGGATGAAGTCGCAATGTTTTTTTCTTCTTTATCAAATATATTCTGGTACTAAATTAGGTTTAATCTACCTGCTAGAGAGGCTTCCAGTGTAGTCATGCCCATATAAGCTGAAATATTACAAAGACTTTAAATGTCTTTTGTAGGTTGAGTTGACCACAGGTTCTGGATATTACTACGTGAACGTAGTTATGTGAGATTTAATTAGAACTGCCTTATAACTTTATCGTAACAATCTCTCTGCTTGTAAAGATGGAAAAAGATTAACTTAATAGCACAGTTCAGTAGAGAAAGCCAAGAAGAATATGCTCTGGAAAAATATTATTTGGACTCAGATATATGTATTTTGAAGATTCCTACAGGTATCAGTTAAAAAATAAATCATATCTAAATTGCATTAAAGGCATAATTTGTAAGCTGGAGGAGGTAAACACTTGAAATTGACTGTTCCATGTAATGAAAGTTACTTATGTATAAAGCTCTTTTTCCTTCCCCCCCCGTCCCCGTCCCCCCACTTCACAAAACATTTGTAAAGGTAATTTCACCAGATATTTGGAGACTTAGAAGTACTTTTCTGCTCTTACGGTTCTTTATGAATGGGTAATTTTTATCTTTGCTCTACTCAGCTGAATGTTTATAAAACTGTTTGGCCTCAAAGATACCCAGTAAAATACACAATTGCCCTAAAATGATGAACATAAGATTTATTCAGTTACCCTTTAAGTACTTGGCAAGCTAGTTCATTTTTTCTGCCTCTAATTTTCTCCCTAGTAAAATCCTAAATTTTTCTAATTTTTTGTGCTATTTTAATTAGTCTGTTCTCCCTTATTTGTACCAGTAAGCAGTCTTACAAGCTTGGGACTGTAAATCGTTCATCCATTAAAAACTATTTCCTCATATTGCAAGTTCAATTCATTTAGAAAAGAAAAAATCTTGGCGTAAAACAGAATTATGCAATGTCATGGACACATTAACATTTGGATCAAAATTTTACATTGTGTCAGCCAGTAAACAGTATAAATGGTTCAGATTTGCAATAAATAATTGTCTATTAATACCTTGGCATGGTGTAGCAAATTAAAGTCTCACTTCAGTAAGCACAGATGTAGGTAAGAGCTGAGGCCTAAGAAAGCTACTGGCAGGCAGCATCTGAAGGGAAAGAGTGCATCATGAAGCATTACTGTATCTTTCCGGCAATGGCAGCAATGTACACAGACTTAAACAGCCATAGGGAAACGTAGGGGGAGGAAGGTTGTAGGTGCATTTAAGTCTAATCAGGTGAGATTTAGAAACATTTGTTTTAGATGCTATGGCAGATGCTTCGTTGTGGAAGATTAAGAGAAGCATTTTATAATGCAGCATCGTGTGCTGTTGCATACAGAGCAGAGCCCATAATT
This sequence comes from Pavo muticus, assembly GCA_016647715.1. Lineage (NCBI taxonomy): Eukaryota > Metazoa > Chordata > Aves > Galliformes > Phasianidae > Pavo > Pavo muticus. The sequence continues at coordinate 154,235 of JACDJE010000083.1, forward strand.
CAGGATGATGGGGATATCTGATACTTAGGGACCTCTTGGGTCATTAAGCTGGGTCCTTTGCTGTGGTAGCCAAACATCCCCAATAATCTTATCTGTAATCTTCTTTTGTTCCACTGTCATATTTTGTAGTTTGCAGATTGCTGTCAATTGTGTTGAGATTTTCACTAATTTAATCGTTGTTTGCAGTTTTGTCAGATTACTTCAGGAACTTCCCTCCCCACAGACTGTGAGCAGATGGTGCAGAACACTCAATATCTGAAACTCAAAATTCAGTTTCTTAATGTGTGTTATTCCTGTGATTTTTTTTAGCGAGCAGACATACCATTAACTCAGTGCACAAACAAGCGCATGAAAGGAGGCTGATTTACAAATTCAAATATATACAAATATTAAAGTATTAACAATTATTTAGCCAGCTCCAGTTCATAATATTTTCTCTCAGCTGTCTATAGTGGTGTCAACTGTGAGCCGTAATTGTTGCTCCTGCAGTTTTGAGCATATTTTTTCTTTTGTGTTGCCAACTCAGCCCATAATCCTGTAACACAATCTAGCTTGTCCATACACTAATGGGAAGGCATTAATCAAAACATTGTTCTTTGTTACATTAACTGTAGAGCAATATCTCCTTATTTCGTATTTCTTAATGGTTTCTTTGTCCAAGTCTGTGTAAAAATGCAGCCTCAGTGAGCTGAACTACAAGTCCTCTACAGTCTATGCTTGATTGGCTGAGTAATCTCTCTCATTCTCTTTGGCACTTTGTATTCATGTCCTTGGTGTCTGCAGCACAAGTCAGTGGATTTTTAGGCAGAGTACAAGGTCTGTATTTTGTAGGATGGCTTGTTTAAATAGGCCTAAAGCTGGTCCTGCTAGCTGCACAAGACGAGGATATAAAAACCTTCCTACAGATTCTGGCTGTTTGCAGGCCAGACAGTGTAATGCTTGCTATGAGGGAACTGAAGAATGATCTGCTTTCTGCATTGCCCTGTGCTGTGGGACTAGTTTAAGGGATACAAATATACCTATGAGAGCCAATGTCTGTGCACGTGGAGCTCCTTGGGAAGACTTGAGAGCTTTTTTCTTAGCTCCTCCAGCAGTGTTATGGCTCTGCTCCAAACCTCTGAAGCTATTAATAAAAGCCTGAAAATCATCCATCTAGTAAAACTCATGTCACTCCTCGAAACACTCACTTCTCCAGCTTGCCAATGATTTGCTCTGCTTGTGCAGCGTAGTCTGTTGACATGAAGCCTTGCATAGTTGCTGAGAAATAATGCATGTTATTACATGGTTAACCACATGGTAACTTCACTGGAAGCAATGTTAATTAGAGAGTAAGCCGTGTTAATCCTCCTGTGCTGTTGTTTGGTAACTGTGTAATTAGATCAGGTCACCTGTGCAAATCAAAATTGCATGATAATTTTTCCCTTCTGCCATCTTGTAACAATTGCAAGTGAGTTAGAACACTGATGGTATCTCAACAGGCTGCATGGAAAGGGACCTGGCAAAGCAACACATTGCTTTCTATAAGCAACTCCTATTTTTAATGTTACCAGCAGAAAACTGAATACAGAAAGAGAAGTTTAATTTGTCTGTATGAACAAATATGATTCTATTTTTTTTTACATCCTCGTTTAAATCTAGGTTAATGTTAGAGTGAATGGAATTCCTTCCCACCCAGTTGCTTTTTAGGGACTTAAGAAACGAATTGAGCATGCCCATTTCACTCCCACTCTTACTGGTTTTGAATATTGAGCAAGAAAGCCACAGGTTTGGTTGCTACAGTATGCACAGTGAAAGGTCTAGAGCAGAATTTCAAGAAGGCTGAGATGTACTATAGCAATAGGAGCAGTCAGTGCTGTAGGGATTTTATGGACAGACTGCAAGTCACCTGAGATGACTGAATGTGACATTTTTGCATAAGCAGTGAAGTTTACAAATGAACAGTGTAACACAAAATAAACATGTAGGGACATGAGTTGACCTTGAAATGATTTTCTTTAATATTGCCTAAACTGCCTGTTAGAATATAAAGAATTAATTACATAATACATAACCAGCTTCCATCAGTGCTCCAGCAATCTGTGCAGTACTATTTAGGATGCTTTCCCTGTGACGCTTTTTCTATCTCCAATATATCACACAGCAAACCCAACATAACAGAGGCACACATATCAATGTGAACAATATCATCCCGTGCAGAAATTTTCACAGTTAATTAAAAAAATCAAATATAAGCAGCCAGCTTCTTACTAAACTAATTAAAAATATAAATACAATAAGCTCTGACTGAGCTTTTGACAGGTCATTAAAAACACAAAATTGAGTCAAGTATGAGGACTATTTTCTATATATAACAGAATGAGGTAAAATAGTGAAGCTGAAGTTAAATTAATGCTGTTTCTGTTTCCACTGTTCCTCACCTGGTTTCTGTGGCTGTGTGCAGTTCTCCAAAGGTAAAGGTCTGGGCAGTTTAGCCTACAGAGTGGAAGAGGCCATTTCCACTTCCTTTTGGGTTTGTATCTGCTTCACTAACAGCATTACCACCTATGTGTGTTCCATGCAGTGCCTTTTTAACCACAAGTTTTGAAGTAATTTTCAGTCTTCTGAAATTATTTCAGCAATAGGCAGACTCCCTCCACTTTAAGCATATACTTTAGAAAAACTTCAGTTAGAAATACAGCTGTGCTTTTGTTGCATTAGCAGGGATAAGATCTAGTAAGCATTTTCCTTCTAGGAGCTTTAATACTGTTGTTTCCCATGGGAGTCTCAGTCCTGAAGGTATCCATGCTGTATACACCTTAGTTGATATCTCAGTTCCTCCTTAGGGCAAATAAGTACTTCCCTTGATGAGTTTGACTTCTTAAGGTTAGTTTGGTACTTGGCTGTAAAATGTCAGTCTCCTTGGCACCTTTGATGCTATATTTGTAATGTGAGATATTCTCAAATGTAACCAAAAAAAAAAAAAAAAAGACAAAAAAGAAAAAAAAAAGTGTGGATGTAGCCACTGCTACTTTCCTGTTCTTGAGTCATTAATAGCATTGTGAATGTCCTGCATACCTTTGTGTTTCACTTAGGCCTTCAGGAATATTCCTCGTTTAGTCTGGAGAGAAGTGTGGAGTGCCACTGTGAATGAAAGAAAGCACTACTTCCTAGTATGCTCCAGCTTTCACTTACTGACATCACGCCTATTTATTTGTATGCAACACTCAGGGACAGTGTAACATCATTTCGGCTGAATTTATTTCCAGCCTGTTTTGGCCTTCCTATAAATTGGCACCAAACTCCTTTTTTTTTTTTTTTTTTAATCTGAACTTGAAAGATCTTGCTTCCTAATGTTAGGAAAGGAGACTGGGCATCAAAACTATCCCCTTTCAAGAGTGTGGCAAGAGCCCCTGTGCTGAGCCAAAAGCATGGGAAGTATCCCAACTAAAGATTCCCCAAAGAACAGGAGAGTTTCTGCCTCCCGGCACATCTACTTCAGAAACTTCCCTGCAGCAGCAAGCAAGAATGTGAACTTAGCACAGAGCTCTGTCACACTCCACTGAGAGGCCACAGGAGGAGGAATTAGTGTAAAGCTGCTGAAATGCTGTGGTGTCACATTCTTGCTTGCTGCTTGCTAATGCCCAGTAGGCACTAGTGCCCTGTGAACCTGTCTGCCCAGCACAGAGCCTCCCAGGCTGAGGGAGTCAGGGCTGCTGATGTTTGTCCTTGCTCTGGCTGTTAGGATTTGCCTACGCTTGTTTGTGCATGTGCTTCAAAAAGCCAAAGTTCTGCCTCAAGTTGTGCCTTGAATGAGGGAGTCAAGAGCTAGAAGGTATCTTAGCCAAAGAGTTTAGATACAGTTCCATAACTTAGTAATGGTGCAGGAGAGACCTGAGAAAACACGGCAAACAAGTATTAATGCTGGATCTTCCTCATTCTCTATTCTTTTCTGCTGCCTCTACATCAGATGGGTCTCCTTTTTATCCCTAGCATTAAGTTTTTATCACTTTGCTAAAATACTATAAATCAATAAAATAGGGCAGAAAATTGCTTTCTTACATCATTGCACCAACATGCCTCTTGTGTGGTCTGGAATGACAATGAGAAATCCATCTTTCTGTGGACGAAAATGCCCATTCCCAGTACAAAATGCAGTTATGTATGGCTGAAAAATTCAGAATAGCTATTAGCCTCTGCTGGGGTGAGAAATGCCTCCTTCACTTTTCAAGTGTTTTGAAGATCAAGACAAAATTCCAATTCTCTAAAAACAAGATATTAATAATAAATTAATATTTACATTCTCTCCTAAAACTCTTTTCTCGGTCATTCTTCTTCCTGATAATGTTTGTTTGAATTTCATGCCAACCTCTATAAAGACCTTTTTTTATTTTTTTTTATTTTTTATTTTTTTTAATTTTTAAATATACTCACTAGGGGGAATGCTCATAAAATTCAGCCTCAGCCACAATCTGGACTATGGTCTGCCAAGCTCCACATAAATAAATCATCAAGTCATTCTGGCATCTTCTGGGCCAGAAGGAATATCTTCGGGGTAGATTTAAAGAGACATTGCCCTGTGTACTGTTTCCTTTGTGGAGTAGACTAAGCAGTAGCATAAAGGCTGCTTTGAATTGCAGATACTGGGATTTTTGCAGGTAACTGCTGCAACAAATTACAGTAGTAGACTTTTTAATTCCGAAATCCTGACTGCTTTATTTAGTCTTCCCTGCTGCTATCCTAGCAGAAGTGAAATCAAATACCTGAGACCTCAGAGCAGTGTGAGCGAGTGATACCGGAGGTGGCGATTTTGCGCTGAAATGTGTGTAGAACACACACAGCAAGCAGCCATTTGAGATTTTCTCTTTGCAATCTGAATACTGAAACAGGGATAAAGCAGCCAAATATTTCTTGGTTTTGCAGCTTCTAAAGCCAATCTAAACATTGAGACGTGAGACTGCTGCAGCTCCAGCAGAACACGCTGGAGCTGATCTGACACAAGTTGGCTTGCCATCCCTCTCTCACTCCCTTACACCCCAGGGAAGGAAAGCCTGGGGGTGCACTGAAGGCCCTCTGCAGGCATCACAGGGCTGACAGCAGGAAGGACACCACAAAGGACGTGTGCTCTGTGGTCCAGACTCAGAGCTGAGAACTAGTCATGGCACCTTCATGCTGGCTAGGACTGATCTCTGTCTGTGAAATGGAGACTTGTTCACCTATTCCTTGTGGGGACAGCTAAATAAGGACATGTAAATCAGATAATAAACAAGAGAAAACAAGCCATAGCTGGTTTGTCAAGAGGAGACCTTGGGCCTCAGTCCTTTCTGCCATTCACAGTTCACTGAAATCAATGGAGTTGTGGCTGCAATTACACCACAGGGAATTTGGATCATTTTATTTGAACTGTGGGAAGTTACTGAACAGTAACAATAACACAGAGGAAAATTGCCTTATTCCAGCTTTGGTTAAAAACCCCAATTTGGACCAGGTTCACTGAAAGGTTCAAAGCCATACTAGTGCCTGAGGCCGTTGGAGAGATTTGGGTGGGCAAGAGGGAGAAGTCAGGCAAAAATGAGCTCAGTTTTTCTAGCTGCTCCTTCATTTTTAAGGCGGAGCCTGAATTTCCTGAGATCACTTGGGGTGAAATAAGTGCTTAGAGGTGCACAGCGTGCATGTACACGGTGGAACCAGAGACTGAGTGACATCCATGCTCAAATCATCAGGAAAAGAATGAGTTGTGGCTGGACCACTAATCACCTGAAGGTGATTCCCTGTGAACCAAAAAGCTGTGCAGTTTGTTTTTGCCTGTCTTCATTGATTTCTGGCATGCAGAGGAGAGTCTCAGCTGCAAAGTCTGAATTTTAGAAATGATCACATCTTGGGGAAGCTGTGATTTGGCCCTTTAGATGAACCATGACCTTCTGAAAAACTGGATGCTAAACATCAGATAATTAAATCATGGAATTTTCAGATTGTCTTCTACAAAAGTCTAATACTGTGCTTACCAGTAATGGTTAAAAAAAAAGAGGTGTTTTAGGTGATCTTTTGAAGATCATTTACCTGTTTTGAGAGGCTTACTGTTATTGAAAGTTCAACAGTGGAAAAATGTATCAATCAGAAACTCCTTCTGAGTTGTACTGAAATTAAATCTTGGCACTCTGTTTTGTTTTGGTTTTTTTTAATAGTGGCATGAAGTAAACGACATACGTGTTGTTGGATCCATATTCTCTGGATATATTTCTGAACTGAAAAGTGGCACTGAGAAATACGTGCCAGGGAGTTACAGGTTAAGGATCATTTACATAAATTAGCAAATTTGCAAATGAATTCATCTAGTGAAAAGTAAGACACGGGACACTGCATTTTAATAATTGACATTCCACTTGAAATGCAATGTTCTTGAGGAGGAAATTGAGCTCCAGGTTGCTATTAGAACCAGCGGAGCAGCAAGAGCTGGAAAGAAATGCCATCTCATATTATGCGAGTTACTGCTCCTGAATAACAACTATCTTCCATTCTGAAAGACTTTCTTTTAATAAAACTAGTGCTGTGATTCTGAGGGAATCAAGAAAATTCAGTCATCAACAATAGTGGTCAGGAAACAAAAATCCGAGAAATCTTTGTGATCTGGTCCTACCATTCAGCTAGTAATTCATTGTGCTCTCAAGTAATCCTTCTTTTTCTTTTTTATTTGGCAGCCCTAGCTCCTTACTTTTCAGTTACACCAAGTAGTTACAGGATTACCTCAAAGTATGCAACACTGATAGAAAATTACAAATTATCTAATTTTTTTGTTCCCTGTCACAACATAGGTTGAATTGCAGACACAAAGATAAGTGATCCACTTCGCTGCTCCCTGCTGTCCTGATCAGTTTAAGAACACATCATATTACAAATATTATTCTTGATACAAAACTAATGACTTTCATAAGGTGCTAGTCAGTCATTCAAAGTCACAATACTTTCATTGGATGTCATAAATACAAATTATATGCTCACAGAGAGCTGGAAGCAAATCTGTCCCTTGCAGTGTTTCTTAGTATAATTTAGAAATTAACTGAAAGTGAACCAAATCATCCTCTCAGTGATATACGTTTTTCCAAGATCACATACAGTAGGTGCGTCATGTCAGTGAATGCCAGTAATTTTTCTCCTGTTGTAATATTCATAAATACTGATGAGAGAGTTTTTGTCCTTAATCTGACTGCAAATCTGACATCATGCATAGAGAGTACTGTGCTCAACTTCTTAACTGAAAGGATAAAGCAACAAAGTACTGCTACCTCCATGCAACGGTTGACATTTTGTTGTCCTAACTTCCCTTTTACTTCTGTTTCCATGTAATTTATTGCAGTAAGATGGACAAGCTGAGCAGGTTCTGTTTCCTTTTGTTTTCTCTCCCTTGTTTTGGGAATTGTTAAGATTGGTTGAGAAGCCCCTCTGAATGAACAAGTTGCATTAATAATATTTATTTTATTGAGTGATTCAGATGTTTGAAAGACAAATATAAGATTCTTAGCTGTAATGAGCTCAGGCTCAATAAAAGAGTTGGCTGACATCCTTTCTCTTCAGCATTCTGATACACATTGCAGCCCTTATATACAGGTAGATTAAGTATGTTTGCAGCACACAGTGATGCCCTGATATGCTAAACTCACTGACCTCACTGGCACAGGAGCAAATTCCTCTAACTCTTATTCTAATAACATGCACCTACTGAGTCCTTTAGTATGAAGGCTTGTTGAGAAGTATTCTCCTGTGCTGATTAACAGACTGGATGGAAAAAACTTCCATTTTTAACTTTATTCTTAATGGCACAAAAATAAGTGCCACAAATATTAATGAGAATGATCAGATGGTAGATTTATTTTAAAGTTAAAGACAAAGAAAGCAGTTCTTACACTTTTTTTTTTTCAGTGCAGTGTATTTTTCCCCCACCAAAGCAGCACTGTAACCTAGGTCAGAGAGTCCCCTGTGCTGTATGCTCTGCAGAGAACTCAATTGGCTCTGTAGAGGTTCACAGCTTCACCAAATAAGACTTTACCTTTAAGAGTGCAGTAACACTGTGAATGCCTCTTCACCAGGGTGTCACTGATGGATCTGAGCAGCTTTTCATGTATGCATGCTGCAAACTCTTTATATTTTTACATTCTAATAACAGCGAACGGCATAAATTATCTCTAATTCCTGATTCTGCAAGGAAGCAGCCATCTGGTCTAATACCACTGTGACAGTGATATAGGACTGAACACTCTGTGCTTGGTCTGCTGCACAGAAAAGGACAATAGGACATATTTTAAAATGTCAGGATACATCAGAACCATATTCAGGAAAGTTTGCATTTATGAAAATTGATAGTATTGGAGATATATCATGATGCAGATCTAATCATGGCTGCTGGTATGGTGAATTAAATTAAGAGCTGATTTGAATTTTTCTAATTAAAGATGTGTTATTCCTTCTCTCCTCATGTTTTCTTTTCTGGTTAAAAAAAAAAAAAAAAAAGCTTATTAAAAATTACTCAGGATAGCTCTGTGATTCAGATTTAGATCTTTAGCAAAAACCCTGCAGTCAGTGGTAGTTTCTCTCAATGGACATTTGTTTGTATTCCAAAATCAATGCTGATGTTGCATAGTTGTTTGAACCAGAAAGACCTGGGAGTAAGCTTCCCCACGTACTGCAGGGCAGGGTGGCAGTGGGCACAGCAGCCCAGCAGAGCCTGCACAAGATGTTCTTGTGCCTTCTCTCTGGCCTTCTCAGAGTTCTCTTATCTGAGTGCCTTCAATGCCTGAAGTATACTCACTAAAAATGAAGGAAGGGCAAGAAGAGAAAGAAGTTTTATTTATGTGGGAGTAAGCAACCTTTTAAGGTAAGAGAACATTAGTCAGATCAAACCTATCGATTCATTATTTACGCCATGAAATTAACTGCAGCTTTGTTTTCATATTTACTTATCTAGGTAGCTTGTTTATGCAACTTCTCATGAAAAGCTGTTTGTTTTTTATTGTTTCAAATAAAGCCAAATATTTTTTCCAGAATTCCGGGATCAGAAACTTAAAGTATCATTTTTGGTGTCACAGACTATGTATTTCCATTATTAGCCTTAATGACTTTAAGAAATTTACTGTATAATTTTAAAAATAAACATGAAATAGTTCATTTCAAAGCATGAATAGCAGTTAACCTAGAGAGGTCAAAGAGTTAAATACTGTAATGGGATTTTTAAAAGGACTTCTTAATTTTATGACCAATAATATCATTTCTAATTTTATGTACTAGGAGGGGCCATCAAATTCATACTCCAGGGTGTTAGCTGATCACAGAGATAAGAAACAGTCCTCTCATCCCTTTTTGCCATGTAGGACATTGTGTAATTAGCCAGCTGTTTTCTTTGAAGCACCTAACCTAGGCCACTGGCGAAGGCAGAATGCTCAGCTTGAAGGATAATTGATCCAATCTGGCATGGTAACTCTATGTTCACTTGTCAGCTCTTAAAATATATATTCTTCAGATCAAAGATGGGGCATTTCTGGGTTTTTATTTTGCTTTCTGTTTATAAGAGTGCCAGAAGTTTACATTACATGAATCCTTACAGAACGCGGTCCTTCTGGAGTTTATGGTGTTATATTAGCTAGTTAGAATTGTCCACTGCTGTGTCTACCTTTAAGGATGTACAGTATACATAAATAATGTTTGCAGGGCATTACTCTTAAGGATGCTATATTTGCTAATTCAGGTCGTCAAATGTTGAGTCATTGTTCATTGTGCATTGTTCAGTCCCTCTTGCCTGCTCTCCTTCCCACTACCATAACATCCTGTAAGGGCTGGAATGTTGCTTTCAGGGACTTTCTTAGAGACATAGGTATAATCATATTTATTATGTTATTATCTGTGAGGGAAAAGGGAAGATAAACACAAAGAAAGGCCAGTGAGCTTAGCCCAGCTCCTGCCTTTGCAGGGACAATCTCCTGTGATATTTGCAGATAGATTCTGTGAGGTGCAAAGTTTCTGAAGATTAATTCTTTGTCAAATTTCTTCTGTTCCATTCTTAACTGGTTATAATCCTCTAAAGTCACATGTACTCTAAGATTCCTTATGAATTCAGTTATACATGTTTTCTCCTGCTGATCCTTAAACAAGTCAAGAAACCCACAAGTTTTCACTCTTTTGTTTCTTTTGCTGTTTCATAACTGAAGTAAAATCCAGTCAAATCTCTTGAGATCTGTGAAATCCTAAGCTCAAGCCACTTGCCATTTCTGCTAGATAAAGTGGAAGCCATGCTGGTTTCCCAGACTCTTTTCAAATGATTGCAATTTAAATAGTAAAAACAATGGAGAAATAGGATAACTGCCTGTGCTCAACTCTGTGTATATTTAATACCTCTGTCACTATCCTCTGTCCATATATGTTAAAATTGAGTTTGGAAAGTCTCTGAGTTTTGAACTTCTTTTCTTCTCTCCTGCATTATATAGGGATCCTTGGTGACCAGGCAGTGCACACAAAATTCACAGCCACATGTTGTGGCAGAGCTTGTCCAAGTGTTTGCTGCTACAGAAGAGGGAAGCCATGATCCCTTTCTGGTGCTATTACCATACCAAGCCCATTCAACATAATGAAAACAAACTTGGCAAGAAAAAAATTGATAGTTTTATTCATTTTGTCAACTGAAATGAGAGGTTATACAAAACAACAGTCTGTTTTGCTAACAGTATATTTCATCATTTTGCTGTGGTGTTTAACATGACCCAACATGCCTGGAATGGAGAAAAGCAGTTGCTGTTAAATGGTTTTACTTTCACATATTGTGCTTTGGTCTCGTTGGATTTCTTCTTGGTCAGACAGAAGATCCCTCACTTCCCTTTCTTTTTTTTTCCCTTGAAAAGCTGAAGCTAGTGCTAATTTGTACCTGCAGCCTGTGCTGAGCTTTCATTTAGTCAGAGAGACAAAGAATGCACTATGGCATGCATTTCTTTTTTGTTGAGAAATTGAAACAGTGTCTTGACTTTAAATAGAATCAAATAATGTCTGGTCTAAGACCTGCAAACATCTGTTAATCAGACTCAGGAAATGCTAATGAAATGAGAGTTTATAACAAAGATACTGATAACAGGTTGCTGTGTAACCAAGAGAGATCTGTGCTATTTGTCATTTTCTATGAACTCTTCTACATCTGGATAGAAATTGCATGTGTTCATTAGCACAAGTTCACGGACAGTAATGAGCTAAAAACTGGCAGTCTTTTTCTGCACAGTGCAAAATAGTTTGTGCGTGCTATATAATTATTAGAATTTCTAGAGGTTGTTCTGAAGAAGTTCAAAGCATGGGCCATATTTTATTCTTAAATCAATTTGATTAGATTTTGCAGTCAGCGTATGACAGAATGAATTTGAATTTTGTCTTTGAAAAACCATCACTGTAGGAGCTGGATTATTCATTCCTATGTCTTTTTTTTTGTCTTAGAAACGTGACAGAACAAGTAAGAAAGAAGAAGGAAGAAAGGAAAAGAAAGGAAAAGGAAGGAAAAAAGGAAAAGGAAAAGAAGAGAACTTAGGAAAGAATACAGGAAAAAACATCAGAAAAAAAAATGGGAAGAAAAGAACAGAAAAGAAAACAATGGGACAAGAGAAAAAAAAAAAAAAAGAAGGAAAGAAACTTGTAAAAAGACAATTCCAGTATACTTTCTGAAAGGATTTTCAGTAAAAGACTAATAAGCCATATGCTGCGACAGTACTGTAAGTCAGAGGAAGAAGGCTATGAAATACAATGGGCAGCTACACACATCAGGACGACTAAGGAGAAAGGTAGGCAACTCTTTACTGCTTTGATACCTTATTTTATTTTAATAGATTGAAAATTGTATTTATTCTGAATTAGAAATACAAATAACACATTTTTCCATGATACCCCACTGTCCTACTAGCAAGTGTTTTCTGGTCAATCAATCAGTCGCTCAAGCAGTCCAAATCTTTAACCACATAAAAATCTATCGAGAACAAGTTTTATTTACAATGGTGGCCTGGCCAAGGAAGCTCACAAACAGCAATATGTAACATCACTTACAGACATACAATCGCTATTGTATATTACTAGAAAGCACCCAAACATATCACCAGGCATAAATCAATTATATAAAATACCACAAACATCAAATAAACCAATAAAAGAGGGAAGGTCATAACACCACCAGACATGTCATGAATAACCACCACGAACATCAGCCTGTGATTCATCCAGAGTATGAATAAAAAAAGAACAAAAGATATGCAAGCAATTCCTGTTAGACCCTTTTGTATTCTGTTAAAAATTTGATACTGTCTTTCGATATTGTTTATTTTACATTACTTCTATTTATATTTCACTAAGAACATGACTAATTTTTAAGACCTATGTTAATTAAAATAGAGGGGTTTATTTTTTATATAAACGTGCATTTCAGCTCTCATGGGTTTTTTTTTAATTCATTGCATATAAATATTTTCATGCTTGCCTATATTGGTAACGCCATGTATTTAATATTATTATTCACTATACTGTTATAGTTTTGTCTACTGAAAGAAATTGGGCACAGAACACTATGGAGGACATAGCTTGGTATAACTGTCACCATCATTTCCCCGCCTCTGCCTCAGATTGTGAATATGCATAATTCAAAAACCAGTAAGATTTAAAGAACACCTCTGAGATAATATTATGGACATGTTGAAAGCTTCAGGTATTCATCACCTCTCAGAATCTGCACTAGTATTTGTATATTAGCTGCAAAGAATGCATATAAAACCAACATCAAAGTTGGTCTTGAGAGAGCTGAGAGCTTAAACGCAGGACAACATATCTGCAATGGTTAAATATGATGATTGCAATCAATCAATTTTTAAATGCTGGACTGTAGTTTTCCTAGTGTGTCTGCATTCATCTGTTTCTTATTTCCAGAGGTCCATGTTAAATGCTACCAGTCTAGAGGTGTCCTATTCTTCTGTGCTCTCAACTGGAACATGTATTTATATTTTTGCAAAGGCCGCAAGAGTTTGGCCTTCACAAATTCTGTTTTGTTTGGTAGTCCTGGACATATGCTTCTCACAGGAATAAATTACTGCATTCAGAACAGATGTCCCGTACATATCTATTGGAATGGAATTTTATGAAATAAATAATATAGAACATGCTAACTTTGGCCCACTGGGTAGCACTCCATGTTACTCAATATGAAGGTAATATAAATAAGCATTACTTTCAATATGTCAGTCAGTATTGGCAGAAGATTAAATAGTATGTCTCATCAGATGTTATTTTCAAAAGGGAAGTCAATGAACTACCCACAGGTGACGAGGTGGTGATACTGTCCACCGTTTAAGCTCCAGTGGTGTTCAGCTGCTGAGAAACTAACAACGCAAACCTGTCTACTAACTTGGCAACAAAAGTGTTTCATTGCTGAAAATGAGATTTGCTTTTAAAACCATTTTATAGCTAAACTAAATGTATTTGAATGGAAAAAGTAGATGAAATCATTTGGTTTATTTATATACATTCTCTTCCAGATATGGAGCTTATTCTAAAATTCAGAATAAATACATCATCCAAACTCTTAATCTAGATCTGGATTTAAACTGATGATATTGGCTGAAAATCAGACTGCCATCATTTCAGATTATTCATCTTGCTTTGTTGATAACATATACACCTAGAAGCAAATACTGCACGTTTAAAAAATTCCAACCCTTCTATGCATGCATTTTTCAGATATAGACCCAGCTAGTATATGCTAACACTAAGCAATTTGTTTTGCAGCATGTCACATAATTCTCTTTTTTTTACACCCAATATCTATGATTAAGAAATGTAATACATACTAAGAAAGTCTTAGATAATTTACACGATGCATTAAAGTGTTTTGCATGAGAATATAGTATGATGCAGACAGCAGAAGAATTATGTCTTTCATTAAAAGGTTTGCAACTCAGTGTGCTATGATATAACTATAGCAGTTTTTCTGTCTCAGTGAAGGTTTTTTATTTTAAACACTGCCTTGAAAACCAAGGGATGCATATGCAATAGCATTACTTTAGCTATATGTTTTAACTTAATATCACCTCTTAGTAATTACACACTGTCAGTTTACCTGCTGTCCCAGGGTTATGGGTGAACAGCTATGCTGTCACTGTTCTTCATCTCTCTGAATCTTGATGTAAGCAGTAAAATAAGATGGCATTTTTTCATTATTTAACATTTTAAAAAAATCCAAGTTCAAAGCCTATTTGAAGCAGTTCATCAGGGATGATATACATTAAGGTCAGGATTAAAAGAAAACCAATTACATGGAAGAAATACGATTTTTGCCACAGATCCTTTATGTGCAAATTGGGATGTGTATTTGCTACCTAATTTAGAAAGCACCAAAGGACAACTTACAGGGACACAGGGTTGCTTTTGGAGGATTTCAGAATTTGTGTTTCTAAAGGAATTTAAGCAGGAAAGAGGAATTGTGCACTTGGCAGAAGACTTGCGCTTGGGGTAAAATCTGATTTTCACTCAGCAGGTATTGCACTATCTGAAAAAGTACTTTAGGTGAGGACATCTTTTAACTGCCAACTTGGGAGCTTCTCTGGATTGGAGTACTCGCATAGAGGCTGTTCTATGCCCTGTTCATATCTTCACCACATTACTGACAGAATAAGAGAGAGAGCTCTGAGTTGATGCAGCATTTTGGTGCTATATGACTGCAAGAATGGTTTACAAGGCTGGAAGGGCTCAGCTGTTTGATTTTCCAGGTCTGTTTGAGAGCAATTGGACTGTATTTCAGGGGCAAAGCCAACTATGCAAAGAGCCATATGGATAGCTTCCTTCTCTCCAATCCACCAAAGTTAAGATCAACTTGCTGTGACATTTTCTACCTGTTTTTGTTCTCTTTCACTGTGTTCTTATCACTTGCCTACTTCACTGTATGCGCATCAGTTCTTCTTTTTATATTAAATGTTTGCTTAGAATGTGTAGTTTCCACTTCAAAAATCCTCTGCTACATTTTCAGGAAAAAGAAAACAAAGAAGTGTAATACTTTACAATGTCCAGGCACAGTTACTAGCATTTCATGGAGTCCTCATCTCAGCACGTAGATCAGTGTGATAGGTAGTTATACTAATGTATTATCATACTATGTATTTGAGCTTTTTGTGAAGGTAAGAACAGTAGTATCTAACAATGGTAACTGTGAACTAAAATGCAGGAGATTGAGTTGTGTATCTAAAAATCACTTCATAATAATTAATATCAGATGGTACAATAGCTAACACCATTTTAGCTATCTGGTAAAACATGGTGCAACATCTTGCACTCAAACACAATTCCTCTTTTTTGCCATATTTGATTTATGTCACACATAGACTTAATAAATCCAGGGCATTTAAAGGATTTTTCCATAAATTATTCTGTTAGTATGTGGTCTTTGATTAAATTTGTCAAGCTGTATTTAAAAACAAATTGAAGAAGCAGTAAATCTTTTGTTGTTTGGCCAATGCGCACTTGTATTTTGGTGCAGAAGGATAATGTTCTACTGTGAGTGCAAAGCTGCCAACACTGAAAATTTGTATATCCTCCCAGCAGCTTGTTTATGATACAAGAAAGCTCAGCATGTCTTGTCCTGCAATGACACTTCACCCTAAAGGGGCTGCAGTATTTCTTCTGCCTCCTTCTCCCCACAGACTCTGGCAGATCGGAGTCACAGCCAAAGGACTTGGGCAGCAGTGTGTTCCCAGAGCGTAGGAGAAACCCTAAAGAGACATAGAGCTAAAACTGTTTTTGTGCAACAGAGTGTGCTCAAGTTAATGAGATTAGTACACAAATTCCTGACTACTGTAATGCTTTTTAAGGATGTGGGCACGTGAACGCCTTTTAATCTAATGGAACATTCAATTCACCAAAGATACCATGCACTAAGACACCCTTTTATGGCTGTTTTTGTCTCCTCCTTCCTGCTAACTGAGCTGAGTTCCAGACCTCCATAGAGAGATCCCTGGCATTTGCTTGCTGTCTAGTTAATAATTTGCTGAATGAATTACAAACCATCTCCCACATGCTCTGGGAATCTGAAACAGTGCAAGAGACACTGTCTCACCTTATGAAAATGCAGTGAATTGAGCCATGAGTGAAAATGGTGATTGCCGTGTCCCTGCCCTTAGGCACAGGATCTCAAAATGGGTTCTTGCTAGTGCTTAGAGATTGTCCCTGTGGAACTTATTTATTTCATATCCAATCAGTTCAGATCAAGAGAAGATCTTTGATCTATTCAATCCTTTGTCACTTTGTATGTTTGGAGCAAATGAGCCACAGCTGATACTTCGCCTCATAACATTCTTCTGAGCCTGCTCCAGACCAGAGCAATGGCAGAAACAAACTCTCTCTGAAATTAACATTCAGAAAAATAGGAATTAAAATAATTAAATTTAACCAAATTAAAACTCTCTTTAGATCTTCCTGGGTTCACCTCTGACATATGAGGTCTTAAAGGTGCCGCGTATCTTGCTCTGCAGCAAATCAACACTGAATTCTAGAATCATTGAATCATCAAATCATTAAATCATAGAATCAGTCTTAGAATCATAGAACAGCTTGGATTGGAAGGTATATTAAAGATCATCTAGTTCCATCCCCTCTGCCATGGGCAGGATTGCCACTGACCAGATCATCCAGAACCGCATCCAATGTAGCCTTGAATGCCTCCAGGGATGGAGAATCCACAACTTCTCTAGGCAGCCTGTGCCAGTACCTCACTGGCTCACCTCTGACTGACATGGGGTCAATAACTCTGTGTTCCCCTTTTTCTGAAGTTCTAACTCAATCCCGTGTGTTGTAGCTTTCAGCACCAAAGATTTATCATGGCAGAAGTCACTGGCAGCTGAATTTTGTATGTATGAAGTCCTACATACTATTAACCACTCCTCACTATTTCCAAAATTAACCATCTAAAATGGACATACAAATGTACTGGAAACGTCTAATTTTAGTACCAATCTACCTTAAGTCAAAAATTGTGAAATAGAAGTGATTGTGCCTATTTACTTCAAAGACACAGTAGGGAGATTAGTGCTTCACACAGATTAAGTGCTATATTGATAACGACCAAGGTATTCACCTGATAAAATGTGCTCTGTCTTCGGAACAACCTTAAAATACTGATTAGGAAATAACTGTTGAGACCATGCACTAGCAATAAGAGAAAAAACTATGATTAAAGAGCATCTTAGTAGGCACCGTAATTCTTGTATTTCAAGTACTATTCTGAAACCTGAGAAAAGTGTTGTGGAATCTGTGACAAAAATAGCATACTGTTGTGTAACTAAACACTTTGGTTAGGTGTACACATGCAAGAGCTCTGAATTATTTTCCTGCAGACATCCATTTTTCTAGTATTCCTCAACTTTGACATGCTCAGCCTTATCACCAGTGAAATGCTGAATCAGTGTTGAAGGTAAAGTGAAAGAAGGCAATTTGTCTAAGGTTTCCAACTTAATACATTAGTTAAATAGCCTGTGTCCTATGATATTCTCATTTAAAAATAATCTATCCCAAAGTGATTCAAGTTTTTAGTGTTGCATATAGTTATTTAGCTGGTGCTCAGATGTTATAAATGTGTGGCAAGTAGGTGTAGTAACACACTTGCTCTGTACTTTTCTAGTTTCTACACACAAGGAACAGCAGAATAGTTTTTTAGTTGGCCTTTAGTGTAGGATTTACGCAGTAATTTGAGCTGCAAATTACAGAAACCTGCAAATTGTACAGTATAATATCATTAGAAATATTGAGTTCCACAGCGTCAAGTTATCTTAGTTCATATAAATAGAAATTTGTTTTAAGTGCCAGAGGAAATGATATATTATCTCAAAAATTGAATATTATGTCTTCAAGAAGTAGTTAGCAAGGGCACTAAAGGATACAGGAAGCTCTGTTCTTTCAATATATGAATTTTGAAAATTATTTGCAGTACCTCTCTATTTCATGACAGAGAAATAAAAGGGTCATTGCTGGTTGTTGCTAATGTCTCTGGGATCCTGACTTCTGTACTCTGGTCTTGAAGGTTTTGTCACTTAATGTACTTGGCTAATGTGAAAAATGGAACAGAAAAAAATGATAATATAATAGTTTCATCTGTCAGTCTTACATCTTGTATGTATAATCATATTGCTAGAATTTGGTCCACTATTTACAGGCAGGCCATTTTCATAACCTCAGGAATAAACAAGCTACTCTAAAAAGACTAATCAAAGAATTTTTTGAACAGTATTTATTGCTAGGATTTAAATTGACATAAAGAAGGGCAGAAAACCAATCTATTTTATGTTAGCATCTTTTTTTTCCCAGTGATATTACAGTGTAGCTGTGTGATCATGCATAAATGTGACTTATAAAGCCACTGGTAGACTTTGACATCAATGACCTGATCGTGGTAATTGTTTTAGCAGAAATAATGTGCTTTGTTAAAAAATGAATCCTTTCTTTCATAGCATTTTGTTGATGTTTCCACAACTATCCATTTTACCACGTGAATTGAGAAGACATAGCAGCACATATTACTTGAGTCCCGTGACACGGTCCTAATATTAGAACTGCAAGACCAAGTCTACAGTTTCTGGAAACTAACAGCCTACATTTATAAGAAATATCCTGCTAGTTCCCCAGTAAACATACCAGACTTTCTCTTGTCGTACTTGTGTACTGATTGAGGAATATGCCCTTAGACTACTGAGGTATATTGTACATTTTTTGTAACTCCAGAAATAAAATTCCAGAATGAAAGTCTTGCATCCATTAGCATGGATAGCAAAATTCCCATAAACCACTCCAGACTCAAGGATTTATCCAGATATTTTATCTAAATAGGAGTTTAGCTGTTGTCTCTACAAAGATGAAAAATACTTCAGGGTGAGATCCATACTACCTTTCCATATACTGAAAACTCTTATGCAAAACATATTGATTGTGAAATATGTTTTTTCATAAATGGAACCTCCTTCACTATCATATATGTATTTTTCAACACCCATGTATGGACACATTACTAAATGAACAATCTCTAGATATCCTTGTAATAAATTAATGACCCTTTGTACATTTCTAATGTTTTAACATTTATTGCACTGCTGTCTCTAATTTTGAGAAGAACAAGGTCCACTCATATTTTAAAACAACATGGCTAATTTACTAAATGTGTAAATGAACAGTAATTGTTGTTAACATTTAAATTCCTTTAAACAAGGGTGGAGAAACAATCTAGTTTATGTGAGCATGTTTTTTTCAACAACATAGCCATGTGATCATGCGTAAGTATGACCCCTCCAAGAGAGGCTCCTAGCCTCAGAATGGTTCTTACTAGTGAAATAATAGAAGCTTAGATGGCCAACAGTATCAAGAAATAATTGCAACTTTATCAGGTTGTTCTCGAGGAGGTGCTGTCACTGCTTGAATCTGGTGATAAATTGCATTGATCATGTAGGTTACCGAACTCCCATCAGTATCAAAGGAAAGACATTATATTTTGACAGTGGTGTCTACATTGTCAATTTCTGGAATTATTGTACTGCACTACATTTGATGGCTCATTTAATAACTGTTTATAAATTAAACAAGCATTAAAAAAATTCTGTCAATTTAAAATCCTTTGGAATTTTTTTATAACTTAGTTTTAAGAGATACTTCAAATTAGGTATAAGTTTGAACTCTGGGTACCACAGTGACATTGGCTGAAGGTACTGTAGATAACCAGTTGGTGAGCGTGTGGTCTAGAAGGCAACATTCAGCATTTCTTTTGAAGACTCATCTGTATGGGAGGATACTATGATGTATATGCCATAGTCATTTAATGGTAGTTACAGTGGAGTTTCCATAAGCTGAGTGGAAACCCTGGCTTCAAGACTGTCAGGAGTTTTCCATATTATAGCAAGACGCTGATCCTATGTTTCCTTCTTAGCTGTGAGTGTTTTAGGATTGCTGTAAAACTTTGAGATTGAACCCACAGTCCTAATATTTAATTTGTATTGTATAGCACCAGGTTGTCATACTGAATGCTGATATACGCAGGTAGAAGGGTACGTGAGGGTACTTTATTAATTTTAAACAAAAGTTGGAATTCACAGTAAAGTCAAATCCACCTCATGTGCCAGACAGGTAATGTTCTTAAGAGTTGAGAAAATCTTTCATCACCCTTTTTTATTTATTTATTTTTTTTTTTACTTTTTTAGGTTACATTAGATTATTTTTAGGAGAAAAATTAATGATCAAGTCAGACATTTTTAATTTAGAAACTATTACTTCCTTAATATGAGAATATAATGTATAAGAACAGCGTAGAAAAGGACTTTTAAAGTAGCACAAAATGAGGGCACAAATTGCCATCAGACTAGATACACTTTTTTTTATCTCCATATACTCAGTATTGACACATACAGAATAGACTGTTATGCACCCAAATCTATGACTAGAAATTGATTCCTTGCAGGAAAAAGAAATCTGATATCCAGTTCCTTGTTCTTCTTGTGCCTTATAGACAGTAGAGTTTTTGTGCATTTGACTACAGCTTCACTCCACTTCTTTTTTAATTAATTCTACTCTAGGCCTTCAGAAATGTGTGGCTAGGTCCTTAGCCCCATCTTAGCTAGCTTCAGTGGGGAGAGCAAGGAATTCAAAATAAAACATCTCATAGGTTATGTCTGCTAACAAATTTCCACTAATTGACATCAAACTGGTTAATTTCCATATAATAAGTGTTGATTGATTCAAGGGCTTGACTGAACTGGCTAAGACTGTCCTTACAATGGTCGCTTATGGGCTACCTTCTTGGAACACAGTGGAATATTTAAGGTTTTGCCAGATTTCAACGATGCTGGGAGTTGGAACAATGTTTTTAATCTTGGCTACTAATTACGTGGCAAAGGTATAAACTGGACTTTGCAAATCATTATTTCCATTAGAAAGGTGTTGGAAGCAATTCCACTGAGGGCTGCCCTCCTATTTATGCAGCTGCTATTCCCATGGGAGGAGGCCATTGCAATCCTGGCTGAAACATGGGCTTCTGTTCTGTTTCCACAGCACTTGGAAGAAAAACAAAACAGGACTAATGAAAAACACACACGGGAAATGCTTTATTATTTCATCATCCTCACCTACTGAGATCTGGCACTGCTCTGTGTTTAGGAAGAACTTCTCCCGCCCTCTCTCTCTCGCAGTGTGGTTATATAAGGCTGACACTCTGTCATTTCCTGTCAGATCATTTCAGAGGAATTTGCTCTTATTTCCTCCCAGCCTCATCCCCTCCTCCCGGCCTCAGCCTTGGCTGTGTGCCCCGGCAGCCATGCTGTGTTTATTTAACAGCATGGAGCGCTGGGCTGCACAGCTCAAAATTCTGGGGCAACACGCACACACGCACATTGTGAGCTTGCTTGCAAAAGTTAGCATTCCCACTCAGGAAACAGACAGCGATTCCTTTGTAAAGAAAGTATGTGAGGTCCAGAGCCAAACATTGCGCAAGGTCTTTGTCGACCATAGGGAAGTGAATTCTAAATGTTTTCTCTAAATGTGGACAAAAATCATGGATTTTTGTTGTCTCAAAATTCTATAAGTAAATTTCTCTTGGGAGACATGTTTTTGGATCATTTTACATATTCAGATTAAGGTATAGTCTCAACTTCTCTATACATCGTGGAATTCATAGAACGTCATTACCAGCTAATCTGATATTCAAATAATCTGTTAGGATCAGCCAAACATGTCTGGCTCCAATATATGTACCTACAGCATTACACAAATACATGGTTACCTAAAAATTTTTCTACTTTGGCATACCTGTAACAGACTGGATAGATTAGTTAAAATGCCCATGCTTTATAAATGGTGTAAAAGTATTTTAGCACCCAACAATGGTGTGAAAATAAACCATGCAGAAACAGGACATTTATACTTGAATGATGTGTGAGCATTCCAGTGAGTAACATGGTCACAGTTCATTGTGTAAGGGGAAAAAAAAAAAAAGAAGAAGAAGAAGAAAAAAAGTAGTCTTAAGTCACTAATAATCTCCACACCAAGATTTATGGCAATGGAGAAAAAGAACTAAGTAAACTATCTAACCGAGAAGTCTTTGAGAAGTCACTTCTTCCTTGCCTGGTAGGACAGGATTTGCTTAAATGCTGTTAGGAGAAGACTAATTAAAATAATTTTGCCAGAAGTCTAGGAGATCACCAAGTCCCAGCACCATCTAAGGGTTCTTGTTGTGGAACGACAACTTGTTTCCTAGCATAAACTAGAAGTTTCTTACCAATACAGAAAATCAGAAGTCAGAGAGACTGACATAATAATAATAACCATTATTTTGAGTAGCTCTCATAAAGTAAATAATTGACATAAAGTAGATAATTGACATTTTGTGACAACAGTTAAGCTTTGTTTAATATCATTGCTGATATTTATTTAATGTAAAGCTAATGAGCTATCTTCCAGGTTAGGGTAGGAATGAATAGTTGCCATTCTACTTACAAAAGATTTTTCTTGTCTAGAATACTGTGAGTGTTTTAAAGCAAAATCATCCAGTCACAATCTTACACAGATACTCTTTACTATCATTAGCTGGAGTTAATATTTAATGCATGTCCCCTTGTACTCTGATATAGTATCAGAAAACAATTGCAGTTGTATTGTATGACTCATGTTTATTTTGCTTTATTGGTTCCATTGTGCACTTAGTAGAGGGAAATAATTCATGCAAACAGTAAAAGAATGTATTTCTATTCGCTGAATATCTACAGTATGGTGACTTAAAATATAATATCAACAAAACTTTTAGAATTTTTCCAATTTCAAAATATATGAAATTTAAGTTAAAGGAATCCTCAACTGCCAAGTTAAAATTAAATCACAACACTAGAAAGTTTGCACATGTATCTGAAAGTATGCTATCAATTTTTTCAAAGTACCATGTTAGATTTGGCACAGGTCTTTCTTGTATGAGCTAATTATCAAATATGATATTTCAGTGTGTCTGTGTAACAGTGGCAGAATTATGAGCTCATTTTCTCTATTTTGTCCAATCTGAGAGATGCTTTTCTTGACTAATGTATACTTTTGATTTCTTGAGTTTCTTTATATTCTCCTCTTTCTAGTTCCTTAAGAGTGATGAGTGATTATAGATAATCTCAGTGGAGATATTTCATACCAAAAAGAACACTTAGAGTTGTATGGCTCTGGATTACGAGAGAGAGAAAAATATAACCTAAGAAATGCAAGACTACCTGGCTATTCATACATCTCATCTATACATGATTCTGCTCACAATCACAAAAGATAAAGACTTTCTTAAATTTTAGTTATTACTTAAATGTATTCAGGAATTTTTTTTAATTCTGAGTTTACTATGAAGAATTTCCTGTAAGTATTCATTACATGGTACTCAAAGTCTGAGCTGTTACATAGAGGTGATTGGGCAGGGTGTAATACTAGCCTTGACATTTTATGAGTTCTGTCAAGGACTGTATGGTCTCACTGTCTCCTCTTGAAGTAATGTGTTTCTTGCTGGAAAATTCTGCAGAAAGGTAGAAAACTGGTTACTGGTGCTGGGACCTGTGCAAAGTATTTAAAACAGAAATTTAGGGTATGTGAGTTCACTGTCCTCCTCCAAAGCAGGAGTATGCATGCCATTTTTCACCTGTTCTTAAAGGCATGCAGAGTTGGGAAGTCCCAGTCTGTAGATTCTATAATAACTGCAAGATACAATAAATTTTTAAATGTTAGCTTTTTGGAAGAAGAATTGAGTTTTTCCTGTTAGAGACAGACCACTGGAGAGTTAGCTGAAGTTGGAAGAAAAGGATTCTCACTAGCTACCGGTGAAAATTATGAGAAAATGGACCAAAAAGAAGGTGGGATGAAACCTAGTATTGAAGATCCAAAACCAAATCGTTTCTATTAAGTGTACTTAAAATAAATATATATAAAAATAAATCCAAGGCAGTAAGCCTGGATAAAGAGGTCTAGCCTAGTACTGTGATGACTCATTCCTCTGAAGCTTCTGAAGAGCATAGATGAGATGAAAGGAACTACTGTAACTTTCTGTAGTAACTTCTCATATGATAGCTTTTTCTATTCTGGGAACTATAACTAAAACAAAATTTTGACAGGAAAGATATATACACTTATCATGACAGACTTTATGCCTTATTAAGCAGAAGCATCAGAATGACTGAGATAGCATCTACAACAGTAGAACTATTGGGAGATCTTTCTACTGGGAATGCTTATTATGATCTAGTATTTTCCAAGGAAATGTTATTAGAGAGAGGGATTAATTTCATATCTATTTTGATGCAAAGTCTGTAGATGAAATCTGGGACTATACTGCTATATTAAAAGTACCTTACTCAGTATATGCCTGTATGTATAAAGAACATAGTAACTCTACTAGTGATTGCTTACCTCAGGATGATTATAAGTCCACAAAATCCCTCTTCTGAAGTCATGTACAAAAAATAAAAAGGGTTGTTAGACCTGAGAGCAAATAATCATAACACTGAAGTAAAAATATTTTTTAAATCCGTGCTGTGTCAAAGGTTTAAAGGAAGTGAAAATGCACATTTGGGCAGTGATGTTTACGTTGTATCATAAGCAGCTGAGAAGAAAATATGAAAGCTGTTCTTCATTGCATAAATAACCTCAAACCTATTAAGGTTCCTGGAGAACCGAGCAACATAATGACTTTAATAGTACACTCTGCATCCAAACATTAAGCTCTGCTCTGCACCGTAGACGTACTGAGATTCTCCTGAAAGTTTAATGGTGGGCAGCTATAGGAAAGGTGCAGTGCTCCCTCTGTGAATGGAGTCTGACTGGACATGGAGAAAACTCTTGGGATGGTCAGGAACAGCATACTTATGCGGATGAGTCTAGAGAACTGAAATGCATCTAAAACTTCCTCTCTGAACATCACAGAGAATTATGGTGACTTAATGGTGATATCAATTAACATACAGCATTTTTCCAACTAAAAGTCCTGGATGGGCAAAAGACAACATCTGTATATACTCTGCAAATGCCAGTGGGTGGCTGGGAGTCACCTCAAAACGATAAAGAAAATACCAGCAGTTGTTTACTTCAGTGAAGGCTGTTAAGATAGGTGTTAAGTGTCTGTGATAATTTAACCAGACTGAAGAAGAATAGAGAAGGGCTTCTCTGTACTATTGAAAATGGTCCATTAAATATATGAGAAATGCTTTAGCAATTTCAAAAGATAGAAAAACTATTTTTTTAAGAAAAAACACCACACACAGTGGTGTTCTGTCTCAGTATCTGAGACAGAATCAGAGACACCATTAGATAAGGAAGAAATAAGGTCCTTTCATTCTTTTTAACTGTAAGTAGAAAGTAGAAGACCATTAAGGCAATTATGAGACAATGTGGACCTGTGAGAAAGCAGTGTACCTGCCTCACTGCTAAGAGGATACTTTACGCTTTGTAGAGGGGGATTCTGGTGTGAGGAGCCCCAGATGTCCTGCTATCAAATGCTGGGGGCAGGAGCCATCCAGGCTTGAAGTCAGGGAAGATGCAGCTGCCTAATTAATCCTCTTCAGACAGGTATTCAGAACATTTTGCCAAAACTGAATATCAGACTTTGAATTATTTATTTGTATTTGTAAGTGCTGACAGTGTGCTAAGTACCACAAAAGAGAGAGTTCCTGTTTTAAGAGGCTTGCAAAATAAATATAATCTGATTTTTTTCTGGAGTTTGGCCCAGTGCCTATTAGTAGCCAAACTGTGATACAATCCTAAAGCATAATGACATACTGTGCTTGTTTTCCTCTGAGAAAAATGACTGATGATAATGCTTATGAAGAATTTCAGCTCTATTACATGGGGGTGCATATGTGCACAGACTGCAGGGCCACATGTCATTTGGGAAACAAGCATGCATTCAGTCTTTTTCAGTGTTGAGGCAGTTGTGTTAATGACCTGAATTTTGCTGGTAATATTCACTTGTGTAAAACTCACCAGGAAATAATTAAGAACACAAGACAGAATCTTGATCCCATTGGAGTTAAAAGGAATTTTCCTTTTGAATTAGAAGTTTGCAATACTTCCATTTTGCTTCTTTTGTGTTTCCTATATCCAAAACTTATAGCTGCATTACATAACTTCTTTCTGCCAACTCCTTAAAAATATGTTCCAGAAGTATCTTTATCAAAGCTGTTATATAGCCTAAAATGTCACCTTGATACTTGATCTGATTTTTGGGGTTTGGACTGTTCTTTTTAATTAAAAAATACAAATCAAAACTTCACAAAGCAAAAGATATGAAAATGTCCTTCTAGTTCTGTAACTTAAATCAGTGGTTTAAATTTAATTGTAGATAATAAAGAATAAGAATCAAGATTTGAAAATTTACAGTTTACTATATTTATTCAATACAGTAAAGCTTACCTAGCAACATTTTTAGCGCACGCATAAGTAGATACGTTTTGTCCCTGCCTTTAACAGGGAAAAGTGGCGGATACTTTTCACGTTTTACTTCATTGGATTTGAATAGGGTCTTGTTTTTGTGAAATCTGGCTTGAATTCAAGTTAAAACATTGTTTGCTTTCTTTTTTTTTGTCTTCCTGCCCTTAACTATTCCTTTGCAGTGTGAAAATACCACAGCCTATGGTTGATGTCTTCATCACAGTGGAATGCTTTTAAACTTAATGAAGAGTTGCAATAAATCAGTACACCTCATTCTGCTTTCTATCATCAACACATACATACTTTCTTACGCATTAATCACCTCAGAGATTATTAGAAGTCAATAAGGCATGATAAAAATAGTTATTATTAACTTTAAGAGTATTGCAACTGGTATAATAGTTGGTAGCTATCTTGTCTGCAGCTGAGTGACATTTGCGCATTATCCATTCATGTATTCCTCACAAGAGAAAAAGGTTTAAAAAAAAAAGAAAATTATATAGTTTATGGCATTTAGCCACAGCTTGGAGATGCTGAAGTTGAGCATGTGCATTTTGTGCAGAACTGGAGCTTTAGCTCCAGCCAGGGCATTATGTCATCCTATGTTTGTTCATCACCTACCACAAAGCCTTGTTTTTTGATGCTGCTTTGTTCTAGATGTGTTAAAATACTATAGAGACAGGGTGTTTTTCTCTTTAGGTTAATGATTCCAAACTTTTTACCTCAAAACCACAGCCTGCCACCCAGTCATTCTCCTACCTACTCAGGGCCCAGGACCCCACACCAGCCCCTGGTTCGAGGGCTGGTCTCCTCTTTCTCCCCTAAGTACAAAAAATTAGTGCGCATAGCTTGAACCCAAACCTTGGCATTTACTACTTGAACTTGGAGAACTTTTGATTCAAACTGTAATTTTTCACCCTGGCCTTCTTTCTGGTTATGTAAATCCAAAATCTTTCTCTCTCTTCTTAGCTCTCTCTCACTTGCAGCCTTTGCACAAACCAAAAGCTGGATCTGTTAGGAGCAGACAGTGGTCAAGTGATTCTGCAATCATTTCTAAATTTGCAGTTTTAATATTCTTGAAAAGGCTTTTGACAGTTTTTGGACAAACATTCAAGCCAATTTGGTTATATTTTTTTTTTTCCTACTGACCTCATTAAATCCTAATTATATGTGCTGCACCTGAAGCATACCTTTCTAAACACTGAGAGCAACGGCTGGTACAGATTCTCTGTTTCGTAAAGACAACAAGGAAAAGAGTAATGGAATAAGATATTTGCAAAAATAATACAAAAAGCCAAACAGTGAGAGTGTATTCATTTTGACAGAAATTTTTACAGTAGATTTGCCTATGGGTTTGTCCCTAACCAAGGTTACCAGCTTATTAAGGGGGTTACTATGGCAACAGTGAAAAAGACTTCCACAGATATCTTGATTTCCTTTCTCTGTTCGATTTTATTATATTCCTTTTTACAAAATAAACTATGCAATTCCTACATATAAGCAAGTTTCTCTTGATGGTAATGATTTCTTGGCATCTTACAAAATATTAGAAGTCTACTTAATGGTTTATGCTCTACAAGGATGCAGCATACTATATGAGATTTTGAGGGGGATCTTGAAGCAAGTTTAATACCTCCTTTACTGACAGCAAATTCCTGGCATTCAGGTTTTTTTGAGTCCTCAGTAAGAAACCTGTGGTAGAGAGAAACCTGACTGATAAAATGTATAAGATAGAAAATATCTTAAAATTTGAATTGAAGACATGTTTTTAAAAAGAACGCTAAAATATTTAAAGAACTGTTCAGAAAAAAAAAAGAATGTGAATCATCATCATATTCATATCATGAATATTATAAACATCTCCCTGAGGAGATGGCACTGGAGGTATGTCCAGGGGACATATTCCATCCATGGAATGGGGTGAACATAACAGCAAATTCTGCAGCAGCCATCTAATGTCCAGGCACTGTTATGCTTTTCAGTGGGGACAGATGCATCTAAGATTAGATCAGATGAAGGCCTAAGTCAGAAACTTTATGCTTTCGCATTCAGGCAGTGACCTTAGAATTTACATAAATTAGAAAATTCTTTCTAGCTCTCTTGGTTAAGAAATGTTCAAAATATGACAAAGTATATTGTTTGCTTGGGTGTTAAGGGAGCCTCTGCCAAAAGTAATAGTTAATAATTGTATTCACAAAGTGAGCAGATTTTACCTCTCCTTTAAAGAAGAAGTAAATAAAATGCAAGCTACAGAGTATGCGTAAATGGCCTTTCCTCAGGGTGATTTGGAGGCAGTTTGTGAAATCAGATTTTTTCATTGGTACTCCTGCAGTGGATCTGGACTCATGGCATCAGGACACTCAAGCAATGGGATGAGATGGCCAAAGGCTGTGCAGTCCCCAGCCATGGAGGTTTCAAGATCAGACCAGATAGAGACCTAAGTAACTTGGTCTGACACCAGAATTGATCCTGTTTTGAGGAGGGGGTTGTACTAGAGACCTCCTGAGATCCCTTTCAACCTTTAATTATGATACTGTATTTCTGGGGGAAACCTTCCCAAATTGGATATATCCAAATTGGATATTAAGGTACAGCTTTACAAAGACACTATTCAGATCTCTGATCCACTCCCTTTTTCCGTACTTTGATACTAGATGTCTTCTACTGGTAGAATTCTGAGTGTAACAGGAGCTATTCATTCATTTCAATGCCTTTTAATACTTATCTGAAAGAATAATTACCACTTGAAATTCTTGGAGATGTTATGTTGGATTAGATATGCAGTGATGTAGGTTTTTCCTTAGACATGAGTACCTTTTTTCTGAAGATGTATTATTTAATACATAGACTAAAGGATGTACACTTGTCTCTGCTACTAATATGTAACATCCATTCTTTATATTTTGCTTTGGACTTAACCAGTGTTCTCTAAAAATACATCCAAGACAGATCTAAGTTCATTTTGGGCTTAGGTTTACACTTTGTATATGCTAACTTACAGAAACCCTGGTTACCCAGAATTTTTACAATTAGGGCTTGTCTCTTTCTTTGGGCATTCAACCAGACCTACCGCAATGATTGCTGTGGTTTTACCTGGCAGGTGGCTGAGCACCACGCAGTGGTTCACTCACTGCCCTCCTTCCCTGTGCGATGGGGGAAAAAATCAGGAAGAAAAAAAAAAGAACTCGTGGGTTGAGATAAAACATTTTACTAAGATAGAGAAAAGGAAAAGGATAATACTTATGACTGTGTATATGTGTGTGAATGTAATTAACAAGTGATGCACAAGCAATTGCTCACCACCCCTTGACCAATGCCCAGCTAGCCCTCCAACTGGTGTAAGAGAGAGAGATGAACAGCCACTCCCTTCAAAACTTCTGCTTGATGTTACATAGTATAGAATATCCTTTTGGCCAGTTTGAGTCAGCTGTCCTAATTCTGTTCCGTCCCTTCTCCTTGGGCCCTTAGCTGAGAATGGCCTTGGCTCTCTGTGCAACACCACTTAGCAGCAACTATAAACACACTGGTGTGTTATCAGCATTGTTTTTCTCCTAGAACCAAAACACAGCATCATACTAGATACTAAAGAAAATAACTCCGTCCCAGCTGAAACTGAGGCACTGATTCACTGCCCAGTAGTTTTTACACTGAAATACAGAAGTTACTCATTCATAAAGGAGGCAGGAGAGAACAATCTGCTGTCTTTCTGTAAATTCATCATCACTTTACATTGGAACATGGGATTTTGCCAGTAGTTTGCTATTTGGTTTTGTGCAAAGGTGTCTGTGTACTGAACAATTGTGTTATTGTAATGGTTAAATTGCTCCTAGAGGCCTATTTAAGCCTGATAAAAATTATAAATGAATAAATTAAACTATTTCAATATTCAGCATTTTACTACTGCTAATAATTTAGAAGTTGGTTTTCTTTGCCTATTTTATTAATGTATTTATAGTACACGAGGAATATGCAGAGGTTTAATTACTTTTTATTTTCAGTGCTTACAGAAATTAAAATTCTGCACTGGGTGAAATTCTGCTCTCAGAAAAATCCTTAAGATTTATTCTCAGTGGTATCTTCAGGGACCGTGATGGTTCTGTTTTCTTGTTTGCTTTAATTTTTTTAAGAAGCTGAATTGAAAAATTTTAACTATTAAGTATTCCTCCAGAGTGTCTAACAGAATCTAAATGGTTTTTGGGGAATGCAGATAAGAAAGAATATCTTGAAAATTTATTAGGTATAGATGCTCTTCTAGACATGTGCAAAAAAAAAAAAAAAAGAGACAAAACTAAAAAATAAACAGTCGATTTGTCAAAACCAGCCTAGTTTGAAATATATGCAACTGCAGAACTGCAGAAACTGTTACAGAGGATAACTGCTTAACTGCTGAAAAGAAAGGGCTAGCTCTTATCACAGGCATCACTTAAAACCTATCTTTTATAGTGCCGTAGGTACACACTCTACATACTTTACAGGGTTATAAAAAGTCCTGGTGGGTTTACAACCTACAACCATGTGCTTAAGTGCTTTGATGGATCAGGCCCCTAATAAGAACAAACTTGCAGTGAGATGAGGTCAGAATGGCATCTAGGGAGAACTGACAGGGGGTTACTAAATGTGAAGCAATGGCGCTGCACATATGTACGCTCTGAGTGAGAGAAGGTCTCTGCCCCAGATACCCGCATCTGGAGGGCAGTCATGGTGAGACACAGTGTATTCCAGGTTCTTACGGCACATCTTTTTCTTTCAAGTATCTTTTTGCTATTGAACAGAGTGAGGTTTCTTGAAAGAAACATGCGTCAAAAAGTAAAGGAGAAATAAGTTCTGTGAACAGGGAAATACCTAGCTCACGCAGAAGGTTAAGCACTACAGAATTAGGAAATCTAGACTGAGCTGGAAAGAGGCAAAGGACATTAAAATTACATATTTAGGGTTTTTTTCAGATATTAGAGGACAGAAATAATGCAGACCAATATAACTTTTCATGCAGCAGACTACAAAATCAAAAATAATGTTTTTGCACAGTTTGCAAAAGGAAAAAAAGCCAGATAATTTTGCCCATGCTGCCGCACACAGTAACACATAGTCTCTATCTTCCAATCTGTTTTTCAGCTAAGTAAAATAAAAGACCAAATACAAGGATGAAGAGGACAGCTAATAATCACTGATAAAGACATGTCTCCTGTGTGTTGTGACAGCCATAGCACAAATTGTGTGCTGCCCAGCCTTTCTCTACACTGGGGGAAAATAATGTTCCAAACAGCAAATGGCCTTTTCAAGGATGTGCTGTCAAACCTGACCCACATCTCTCCAGTCTCACTGTTTTGAAACCAAAGAACTACTATCAAATGTAGCTGCTGCTAAAATTCATGTTTTAGCAATTAACATTAAAGGCACTAATATTTGGGTGAAATTACTTTGCAGCTGTTTTATCCAGCTGGCAATTAATATCCTGGGATTTCTCAGATAACATGCTGAGAGCAGTAGGAACATAATTTTTTATAATATAGGTATATATTAAAATTGAACTTATTTGTGGTGGAGATTTTCTCATGTACCTAAATAAATCCAAGTGAAGAATAAAAGTGACTACCAGCTTCACTATACAGCAGTTCCCTTCAGGTATCTGAAGCTTGCATATTCTTCCTTATTCTGAGGCCAGGAACAGACTCTACAAACAAATTATGGAAACGAAAGAAAGTAGGAAAACTAGCATAATCAAATCCTGCTTACTGCATGTCAAAGCACCAGAACAAAAAGTGCTATCAGTCACACAGCGAGTGATGGATGTGTGTATTGGACCTTGTCTGAGTCCTGAGTCTGTCTACAGAGCCATTAACCAATTTGCTAGCTCAAACCATAGCTGCTGAAGGAAAGCCTTCATTCAAAGCAAAGGAATTCCCAAATCCTCTGGCTGTAAGTCCAGGAGGGATGACTGCCCTTAATAACAGCAGAGATTTGGTTTCTACATTTTTTTTATGTTTATTCACCAAGGAAAGGAAATACATAGGAATAATATGGCTAGCTGTCCAACCTAACCCTTCCCCCTGAATGTTCTTGCCTTGCAGGTACCTGGTATTCTTTAGAATAGGGAAACCAATAACAGAGGAAAATCTTAATATGCTGTCTGATTGGCAGCACAACATATGACTGAACCTGCTGGAACACCCTGAGTTGTGCCAGGAGGTCAGCGAGGAAGAGCCCTCGGCTCTGTAGATCCTGCTCTCTGACAGTCCCCCTCAGCATTTGAGTGATTCTCACTTCCATCTCTGCACCAGACCGCTTCCACGCCCCTAGACAGTAGCTGGGTTCCAAGATTTGTGTACCCCAGCCTCAGCAGAAGAGTCTGAGAAGCCTAACAATTCCAGCACACCTACCAAATGGTGTGCAGAAAGACTTTCACCTGATTCTTATTCCAAAGAATGGCACATAATTTCACAGAAGCAGGCAATTTAGCTAAATTAAAATAAAAGATCTTTTCTGAGAGATAACCAGTAGGGGAAACTCACATGGTGAATGGAAAGCAGAAAGAAAACAGATTTAATATCTCTTTGCCAGCAGAGCACTGTATCTTCAAACCTTAATTAAACTAAATGCATGACTGAATTAAATATATTGTTCTGAGTGATCCTCCAGGTCAATGAAATTATTAACTGATTGATCTGCATAGTAGGACAGGTGATGAATCAACCCAAATTTACTCAGTTTTCACCCCACCCCTACAGCGTAATTTGTTCTCGACAAACTGCATAAGTGGATAAAAATGGATAAGTCATTCAGCTGATAGCCTGCAAAAGTGCTCCTTCTCTACGTGCTGATAGTGCCTAGGTGTTTTGTAGATTAATGCCAGGCCCTTTATTCATTTATATTCTTGGTATACTGGAGAGGGGTGTGTAAATAGCTGCAAGAAAATAAGTAGATTGCCTAAGTTTTATTAAGGTAACCTAAACTGTCAACTGTGCATAAGGGGGTGGTTATAGGGTGAGTGTCCTGGATTTGCCCATAGTACAGGTCACGATCCTCTTCGGTCAGTTCAGAGAGGCACAGAAGGTCTTTCAGAGGATCAAATTTTGTATGATTATACTTCTAATAGTGAATCTACCTTGAAAGAAAACAAAAAAACTCCCACACCAAATAATCCTACGCACTCTGAAAAGACACATAACTGATAACTAAATCTGTATTTGCTGTATTTTCATTGCTTTTATTCTAGCCACAATTATGCTTCTGTAATGAAATAGGAGGTGAAAGAAAAGATATAGCAATGCCTGATGCCATAAATAATGCATGAGTGGCTGTCTGAAGCAGAGAAAAACAGTTAACAAAGAGGCCAGTTTTGTGAAATGTAGTCCTGTAATGTTGCCAAAGACAACGTCTGCCTAGATTATCTCTGTTGTGAGGGCTGGCTGTGTAAACTAAAGTCACCTGGGGACACGTTAAATTGTCCTCTTGAAGGTCTTAAAAATGTTCAAATGCTTTAAACCATAAATCAGCATCTTTTGATCACTTATTCCCCTACTTTCTTGGTTTCTGAGCCAGTCAAATTTCAAAAGCTCAGTGAGGACTGGAAAATGAAGAACTTTCAAGTAAGGCGTAGGCCAGAAATGATGTCTTTTGTAAGTTTTGTTCTTCCTTGTGAATTGACACAAAATGACAGTTAATTAGGGAGAATGGTAGATTGCAACTAGTGGTGTCATTCTCTAGATTGAGGCTTAAGGCCACTGAGGTCACTAATGATTTCAGATTTGTTTTCAACATGACAAAGTGATTTAAGAATCTTGTATTTTATTTTCAAAAGTGTCACTCTCATGTTGAGATTTAGGTTCCTAGATCTCTTTTGAAAAAATACATGTACACTCTACTGCATTTGGGGGTATGTGAATGTATATTGCATCGTTTAAAGAAAAGTGAATTTAGCTGCAAAAACATCTAAATATTTTACTCTACTCTTGAGCCGTATGTCTACGGAGAGAGAGAGATCGCTTCTTTGAGACTCGGATAGGACAATCATA
The DNA here is from genome assembly GCA_016647715.1 of Pavo muticus. Classification (NCBI taxonomy): domain Eukaryota; kingdom Metazoa; phylum Chordata; class Aves; order Galliformes; family Phasianidae; genus Pavo; species Pavo muticus. Next base: position 188,680 of record JACDJE010000083.1, read on the forward strand.
TTCATAACAGCAGTTAGACTGTCCCATGGTGTCTGAGATACTTCGTGGAGAATTTAGAAATATACCATTGAAAGAAGGCTTAAAAGTTTACTCACTCCTACCTTTTGCTTTGCTTATGTCTCAGGCTGAATATATAAATACAGCGTGGTTTTTTGCTTCTAATTTTCTGTTTCTCTGCTGTTAGGCCATAGGCTTTTGAACACTTCTTGTGTATTTAACAGTTAAGTCAGAAACAAAACAGAAGTGTGCTGTTTTTTGTGGGCAACTCATGAAAACTGATCTAACACTAGTAAGGTTTTCAGAAACTGGTGCTGCTCCTTGGTGTGTGTACATAAACTGCCTCTTGGTGAAAAGGGCTGTGTGACATTTAGTTAAATGAGATTGATTGCATTAGATTATACAGATTCAATTAAATCATCTGTTATTCTGAAAGCAATGAATTCACACTGTTCATTAAGAATGTGAAAAACTGATGTTGTATCTGCCTTCCTTTATAACTTGCTCTGTTATAGTCTAGCAGAACATGCTGAGCTGTAGCATAGTACACTGGTTTGGATTACATCAAATGCTAAAATTAATCTCTATCTATTCTGTTCTTCTATGGACATGTAAGCCCTTCTGCAGCATTGTTGCGAAGCCAGAATGCTAAGGAGGCAAACTTGCTTTGTTGGTTTTCCATAATTACCATCCTTCTTTACATGTACATGGAAAATAATTTGAAGGAAAATCCTTGTTCTGTCAACTGTCACACACAATCTTTCAGAAACTGGGAAAGACCTGCACAATCACTCTCTCGTTCCTGTCCAAATTGCTTTGATTAGTTGTCCTGTGTGCCATCCTGAGGACCAACAGGAGCAAACAATTCTCACTTAGTCTTCATCCCCTATAATACTGGTAGTACAAAGGCAGATTGAAGCCTATGAAGCTGCACCAGGGGGGAGAATCAGGGGAAGGCCTTGACTTTATTCTTGCAGCAGGCTGACCAGGGCCAGAAATTATTCTCCAGCTTGCATCTTGGATTCTTTTATAGTCATGCAAGCATTCCAAAGGTACCCATTATCACAAAATAAATATGTGGTTCTGTTTTGTATGATCCAAAATCATCTTCCCTATCCAGTGGACAATTTTTTCCCTGAATGTATAAATGGACTAAAATAATCTATAGTGGGATTTTATAAGACATTTAAAGGAGAAATCTCTCTTCTGTTTGCTTTTCAGAGTCACGTAAGATCCTTCTGGGGGACTGCAAACAGAATGCATTTGTCTGTTGTAGGTGATTTTGTAACGCATAGAGTCCAACTAGCGTCTGCTCAGAGGCATAGCCTGAGTCTCAGAAATAAGTGTTTCATTATACTGTAGATGAAATAATTGCTAGTGCCTTGATAAGGAAGATGATTGTAGCTGTGACTGAGCATGCTGCTGGTGGCTCTTTATTAAGCAATAAGCACGCTAATTCCTCTTCAATCTTGGATAAACTCTACACTTATTTTCTGGTGATGATAACAACCATTGAGCTCTTGTGGCATTTCAGTGTCATACTACAAATAGGAAACCAATTAACTCTTTGCTTTGATGGCAGTATTTAATTCTGTATTATTAATTTAAACCTTACTGACTGTGGCTTGCCACACACAGCTTTAAGATGCATGCTGAATCAGGCTCCAAGAAGTACACAGGCTGAGTTCCTTAATATTTGCAGCTTTAATGTAGTCAGTTAAAGTGTGATCAAATGATAAATCATATTTGTGCATTTTGTTTGCTTTTTGAGGAAAAATTGCAACAGCTTGAATTTATGAATTAGATGATCCTTCTAGGGATTAGTTAAATCTGAGCCTTGAAATCAAATCTCGATCACACTTTTAGGGCAATAAATATAAACTATTAATCTATCTTCCTCCTTTTCTTTTTCTTTATTTTTTAACCCAGTTCCTTAGAATAAATGCTCAATATAGTAAAATGGAACTCTGATGTTTAGAGCCCTGGTGTATATCAACTCTTACTGCCTTTTCATATAAAGTGAAGTGCAGCAATCATTCTGTGGTGTCAAAAACTGTTTGGGCTGTAAGACAGATGGGACTTTCAAAATGAAATGTACCTATGACTGTTTGCTACTGTATATATAAAACGTCTCATTTAGTCTCATCTGTGATTTTCCAAGAGGAAAATGTTACCACAAGTAATTTATCTCAGTCCCACAGGTTCGGATCACTGAATGACCACCTCCAAACATGTCTAGCAATTGCATTTCTGGCTTTTGATTTTTTTTTCCTCTGATTTGTTGTGAACATTTTTTATTCTCTTCTTAAAACAAGCAAGTAAAGTTAAAATAACTATATTATAACACAGAATCAAACAAATATTTCGTCTTTCTTCCAGGTTTTGTTAGTGAGGTGCGTTATCTTCAGACCTCAGTTTAGCTAGTCATGGCCATATGTGACTTTAAACTTTTCAGAGCTATTCATTACAAACTTGGATTCTGTCTCTGAGGATATTCACCTGAGGAGTGAGTCTTCTGTATCCTTTGATAGAGCAACACCAGCAAGTAACTTCACTGTTAATTCCCTTTGTAAAGGAGATAAGCACAGGAGTTTTAAGTCTAAAACACTGAAAAAGATATTTTAGAAAAAAAATGACTTTTTTCTTCCTCTTATGTAACAAAGTCAAATATTTTTGCAATAATGAGGACTAGATGAAATGAAGTAGTTATTGAAGATTTAATTCTATTTTCACTGGAGCAGAAAAATGATAAAGTTAAATTCTTTTTGCGTGTACTGATTCATTTCACAGCTATTCACTTTCTGACCTTCTGCAGAGCATAAGCCTGGTATGCCTTCACCATGAGGGTGGAAGAGGGTCTGACTGTAAAACTATCCTTGCTATTACTGCTATTAAAATGTTCTTGGAAAATATCTAAGGGAAAAAGAGCAGCAGTCCCCAAGAGCTAATGAAGAAACATGTCCTACTGTTGATCTCCAGTTGGCAGCCCCAGCTACTTCTGCTGACAGAAAGCTGCAATCCAGTTCCAGCAGGGAACCAGCCCACCAACCATGCAGCAGGGTACATTCAGGATGAAGCACTGCTCTGAGAGCCCGGGGTAAAGAGTGGGATGTTGAGAGCTGTGCTCCAGGTCTGTCAGAAATAGAGTGGGACAAACCTACCGGCAAGGCCAGTTGCAGAGGACTGGAGATGAAATGACAAGCCAAAGCATCACGGGATAAAACAATTTTTAAATGACAGTTTCCAGTAGTAGGGAAATAGAAAGTTCTCAAAGTGTTTAAAAGCTTTGTTTACTTCTTTAGTCAGTGTTTCTCTTTGTGCTGTTCTGGAAATAAGTATTATACAACAGTTAAGCCACAAGCAAACTTCATAAGAATGAACATAATTTCAGGCCAGATTAGTGAATATGTGGCTTGAGAAAGCGTGGTCATACAGAAACACTGACTGCTTAATGTCTTGACCTTCCTCTAGGCTGTTTCTCTTTGGCTCCTGAGCTGCACTCCTTTTTCTTTGCCTTTGAGCGCATGGCCCCAGTGCTGTGCCCACCATGAAGTGCTGTTCATTATAGGCCAAGGTCACGTTTTTGCAGAGGTCACAGGGTCACCAGAATTCACCTTTCTTTGTAGTCTCATGTCATTTCTCTCCTGGCATGGAAAAAGTAATTAGCTTTCCCCATATATACCCCCATACTGAGAACAGTGTTCTTCATTTCCTTTGAGAGGAAGGGTGCTGCTTCCTTTCTTTACTGGGTGAACATCAGCAAATGAGAATCATTACTGGGTTCACTCAATATATTTGTCAGGAGATGTTTTAGTTGTTTTTTTTGTTGTTGTTGTTGTTGTTGTTGTTGTTGTTGTTGTTGTTGTTTTGGGGGGGGGAGGGGGTTGTTGGTTTTTTGGTTGTTTTTTTTACGTGAAGGGAAATTCCATTCATGGGACATTGCCTTACAAATGCTCAATCTGCAGTTCAGAGGGAAAATGAAGCTGAAAGTGATGGCTTTCAGCAACTGAGGTAGGAGCCTTTTTAAGGCCAGATTCTGTAAGTAGTGGGGCAATTTCCATTACATGAGCAGTTATACTTATTTTTGCACAAATGTGTCTATATAGAAAGACATAGATCAAGGCTAAAGCCTTTTCCACTGAAGATATTATCCAGACTTCTTTTCCTTCTTCTTTTGGAACTTCTGTTCCTACCAAGCCAGCTATCTTCCATTGCCATCTCAACCTTCTACAGACTGTATGAATTTTGGAAATGAAAATTCTCATTTTTCCCAATTCTACTCTTTATTCTAGGTCTTATCTGAAGTGTTCTGCTCTACGAAAATGATAATGAGGATGTTCCTACACATAAGCATCAAATACAGGCTGTTCATTAATCAACTACGTATCTTTTTTAACTTTATGTTGTGACTACACTACTCTATAGTATTAACAGACTACTAGCAGAGAAAGTTTCTCTCACACAGACGTCTCTAATGTGACGTCTGTTGGAATAATGTGAGCATCTCCAAATCAGTGCTCATGGAGACAAACATCAGAAGTCCTTAGCAGCATGTCCTTGGCAAAAATATCAGAATGATCACAAATTCACCCTATGTCTCTTGCCTTCCTTATTTACTATTACTAGTCTTTACTAAAGTGATATTGCATATAATAAAGACAAATTTGCATCACTGAAGAGTATTAAAAGCTTAATTGTACATTTAGGATGAAATGAGTGGAATCCATACTGCTGTGTTAAGGTAACAGCACTTATGGATTTGTTCTAGCACTGCCATATCTTCTGTAATTTGAACAGTGCTACAGACTTTCCACATTTAACAGGCGTGCTTTCTTTCACTGATCAGAAGGCCATAAGTTCCCATCTCAACTACTGCTTGTCTTTTGAGACATGGCTATTAGCACCTTTGAGGGATGGCCAGGCTATGATACGTCCAGCTGTTACTGAGAAATGCAATTGTCATTGGCCAAAATTCTTATCTCAGTTACTCCACTAAATTTACTTAATTTCTTTGAATAGAATTTGTCTCGTTTACACCACAGAGCAGAATTGATTATGTTTACTGTTCATGTTATTATCTCAGGGCTTGTAAATGCTCTAGTCAAGAAGCTTGGTGCTTGTTAGTGCACTGCTGGCATAACCCCTGGTTCACAGCAGCACAGTATCAAAACAGAAGCAGACAACTACATCTGCACTAAGTTTCTTACTTCCCTGTGTAAAATCAATGCGACTACTTGCACAGTCAAGTTTGGGTAAATGCTTCTTTGCCCAAAGTTGGCCAGGGATTAGAGGCTTTGCAGGTGAGAATGGTGGTGAGATGATGCAGCTGTATGAGACGGCAAGTAGGTCCCTGTAGTGACTCCTAAGTAAAAGGCTGCATTGACATTCTAGATTGTCTAGAAGAATGAGCAGAATAGAACTACAACAGTATGTGCTTGTAGGTGTGCAAAAGTACATTTCAAGGACATTTAATGAAGTCAGTGCAGTATAAAATCATCTTTGCTACATTTTGTCTGAACAGTGAATTGCACTGACTACTGAAGATCTATGTGGAAAAATGAAAATCAAGCAGCAATATACTGAGAATTGTTACCTTTACTAATCTCAGATCTATTATTTCTGATCCAGATATAACTAGCCTTCTGAGGGCTGAAAGTAATTACATTTCTATAACTCGCCAGGAAGCAGAACTGTGTACTCCCTTCTTCAATGCTTAAAATTGATATTTTGCTTATAAATATACTGGAAAGATATATGTAATCTTTAGACTTGTAGAAGAGCTAGGGATGAGAAAGTAAGCTTCCCCCAGTGTAATTTAAAGATATGTAAGAACTGCTCAAAATAAATGGGTCCTTGATAATCAGTGAGCCTGCTGCTCATCTTGGCAGAATTGCTTGATTCTTCTCTCCTGCTTGGAACATGAGGCACAGACTAGGGGGCGTTTGTCAAATTGTGGGCAGTTAGGGCATTTTCACTGCCAAAATCAGACTAATTAAGGACAGATTTAGGCATGTTTCCCTGTACTAAGTATTATCCCCCTTCCTGAGTAATTTCATTGATTTCAGTGAGGAGGAGTTGTGCACTGAAACACTACTTGGCATTAACAAGAAGAGTGGAACCTGACTTTACAGATCCTCTGCTTTTAATAGAGCTACTTAATTTTGCCTTATCCAACCTTTAAAAAAAAAAAAATCTGACAGCTGTGCTTTGCCTTATATGTCTTTCAAAAGGCAGAGTGCTAAGCTAGCCAAAGACCATGCTTCACAAATCTGACATGTTCAAACTATCCGCATCAGAAGATAACTTTTTTATCTTCAATTTATTCTGAAAAAAAGACTCTAGGGGGTTTATTTCAAAAAATGAAAAATGGGCCAGCAAAAGTGGTGGTGTACAGCTCCTATTTATCTGCTTTACAGCTATCAGTTTGATTGCTAGAGTAGCACTGGAGAAACTAGATGCTTTCTTGAACATGGTATAACAAACATTCTATTAATACAAAGTGAAAATAAGTTAAAAGTAGAAAGATAAGCCTGAGATGCCTGACATTTCATTTTATGGACAGTAAAAGATTTGGCTCATGAGATCTCTTCAATTTAACTGCAGAAGATGCTGCTTCTGCAGCAGGGGAAGCAGAGTGGGCACGAGTCGCTTTGTCTCCCGCCTAGGTGTATGAGTGCAGCCCGCAGCTGATTCGGGCGTGCATCCATGCAGCTGGCTGGGCACGGTGGGGCTGAGGAGGGCACGCAGAGCTCGCTGCGGCCCTGGCAGGGGTGGGGGCTAGAGGACAGCCTCTGTGCACACAGGAGTGCTCTCGCTTTTCCTCAGCTTCCTCAGGCTAAATTGAATACCATTTCTAATGGACTGTTACCTGAATTATCTCATAAAAAATTCAACATGTTCTAGGCACCAGAAGCACAATTAAAAAGTCTTCTCTAATAGGAAATCAGGTATTTTTAACAGCCCATTTCTTTGATCACAACAATTAATTTAACCGCTGCTGTCTGCTTCACATGGGCTGTGATCATTGAAGCTGTTCTATTTTCCGAGCAAAATGAGAAGTGCACAGAGGTACCTCTGATTCTGTTACAGACACATTGGAACAGCTTGGGGAGAAATCACAATGATCAAATTACAAACCAGCAATAACAGGATAAAGAAACGCGTTTGATGCGTTATTGCAGTTAAGTGAGAGCAAGAGCAGTCATTAGAAGACGTGTGTATCCTGTCCTGCTATGGCTTTTAGAGAAATCAGATATCACATGAAGTTCAAAAGACATCTACTTGTTTTTTGACATTATTTTTTTCCAACACTAGTTGTTTTTAAGGTTTTGCCATCAGGAATAATCAGTGGCAATATAAACAAACTCTAAAAGCAGCAAGAAAAACAAGACTTTTATGATATCTGAAAATTTCTCCTTTGTGGGAGAAAATCTAGACTGCACACATGGTGCCTTCAGGACACCAACTGAGAATAAAGCTGCTTTCAGAGGCAGTAAGTGATTTCATTCTATTAATGTCCAGGTGATTTGTGATGCCCATTACAGCATCACTAATGTGATGGCAAACATTTCCTGGGCATGCCATGTTTTCAATGTTCTGCAGAACATAGTCAGCTCAAGTGCTTGTACAGTGCCTGATTGGAAAAGACAGCCCCTGGGGTTCATTCTTTTCATCAGTCAAATACTAATTCTGAAGCAAAAGGGGATCTTTTCATTTCCTAAGATGTTGAAATAAACCTGGTGTAAGGGAGTAAAAGAGCCTACAAAGCAGGTGTATGGGAGTCAGTGGGAACAGTCACAGAGAATTTCCATATACTATTCTTTTCACATAATTATTGTCATACATTTCTTCCTTATTCTTCCTTGTTGAAAAATCAAGTAAATATTTTGGCTATATATATATATACAGATGTCACCATTTAATTATGTTTGGAAAGGCAAGAGCAAAATAATGAGACAGACATACTTTGGTAAAAGGAGGTAAAAGTAATGAATATACACATTATACGCACAGCCTTCTAGGACCTCACTGAACCATTGTCCTCCTCCAGGGCAAGTGATTCAAATTTCTCTGTTTAAAACTGAATAATGCACATGGCTAACCAGTGAAAGTGCACATATTGCTCACCGTCATGCTCACTGGAGAGAACAAGGGAGGTATGCCCTGTGGGACTGGAAGGAGGCAGCTGGCTGCCTAAACTGCCTTCTCCATGAGCCCCAGCTCAGGGGAGTGCTGGGGGCCACACGTGGCTGCGCCCCATTGCTGTCCATCAGCAGCAGGAGCCTGGGAAGGGGCACTCTGTGGCTTAGCCTCTTCACACGCAATAGAGTTAACACAAAGAAAAGTGGCACGGCACCTACTTGAGAAAATGATTGTGTGTATGTTGGCTTGTGGTGGTGTTTCAGCTCCTGAAAGAACAGTAGAGGTTGAAAAGCCTGATGGAGCAGATGGGACAGACAGGTCCTTTGTGTCTGCCTCTGATGCACAGAGCTGACTGAGAAGGTCCAGTTCTCTAGGAGAATATACAGTAAAAGCTACCTGGACGGGTCAGTGCATTGAGTTTCCTGGTGTTTGTTTCTCAGGTGTTACAGCAGCTGAGTAGGCTGCAAGTGCAGACGAGACATGGACTTAGTGATCCAGTGAATGGAGCTCTGGAGTACCATGAGAACGGGGGAAGGGATGAGCACAACTGTGGGTCACTGAACGCTCCTGCTAGTCACTGTCTTTCTCCCACTGCTTTTCACTATGCTCACTTCCTACTAACAAAGTAAGATCTGTTTCATCTTTTTAGCGGTGTAACAGATGTAACTACTGAGGAACTGGAGTAATTGTCTAAAAGAATATGATTTTAGAATGAAAATATTATCGCTTTATAAACTGTCAAGATTTGAATTCTATGTAAACCAAGAGAAACTTTAAAAAGGATGATAGGGCAAAATCAATATTGATTATTAGGAGTAAAAGTGCTATAATTGAGGCCATAAAACCTTTTAAGATCCAGCTAAAATTTTCCAGTAAAACTACAATAAATTATTCCTAAAGAAGCAGAATATTTGCATGGAATTCAATGCCATTATAGCAGAGCCTGTTTAATGAAGAGTATCACTAATTCTGCCATGAAGACTATTATAAGAAGAGGATTAGCACAGTTATTTTGGCAAGTTACCTTTTTCTACTAAATATTTCATTGCATTCTACAAGAATCTACTTTAAAAATCTCAACATGCTTTTAAGATCTCTGTTTTCATTGCTGCTTGTTTTTCTGTTTCTTGAACCTTTCAAATCTGACTTATTAGCTCCCTTATTATAGCTCAGCAAGAGCAAGCCCTTTTAATTTATGGAGGGCCCTAATTTTTATAATCTGATATCAGTACAGGCTGTAAATCTTTTTAATGATAAAATAAATGGAAATCTAACATGGCATTTTTGTCATCACTTCTTTAATAGTTTCTATCTCTTTTTTTTTTTTTTTTTTTTTTTGAGTTCTGATAAGTAGAGTTATGCAAAGGAATTAAATCAAATAATATTTTGAATCCACATTTATAGTTTTTGGGAGGTGACTTACTCACACATTATACCATGTATACCTCAAATGACTTGGAGGTTGTGGATTTAGTAGATGGCACATACTTGTTCTATGGTGTTCAGTGGAAGAATATCCCAGAACTTTTAACTGCTATTAAATGAGGGAGCAGCCATAACTAAAACTAAGTAACTTCCCAGGTAACTAGTGACAGGATGAGAGGTAATTGCCTTAAGTTGCACCATGGGAGGTTTGGGTTGGATATTAGGAAAAATTTCTTCTCCAAAAGAGTGGTGAGGTATTGGAAAGGTGGTTGAGTCACCATCCCTGGAAGTGTTCAAGAAAAGGGTAGATGTGGCATGAGAGACATGGTCTAGAGCAGTCACAGGCATGGGTTGATGGTTCACCTAGATGGTCTTAATGGTCTTTCCAACTTTAATGATTTTGTGGTTTTATTTGGTTTTATTATGGTTTCTCTAACATGAAGTGATTGCTTCCACAAACACAGACTTCTTCATTATACTTTCTTCAAGATTAAATAATGCAAAATCAGATCTTCCTGATAGGGAAGGGAAATCATCCTGAAACTGAAGGTGAAGGAGAGCACAATATCCTGATGGTTCAGGGAGGCTTCCTCCTGCAAACTGACCATGGATTCATTAGGCATACCTGTAAGTTTGTGTGTGAAACAGAGGGCTTTGCTTTTACCCTAAGAAGCTGCCTGAGACCCAAACACCTAAAAGCCTGCACCTCCCACTTCTGTGCCAGTAAGATCAGCAAAAGGTCTCCTGTATAGAGGAGAAGAGGCCACAGGCTGCGGTGAGCACGGCTTTCAAACACTCACCTCTATGTCCTGTCTGCAGGTGCTCGGTTCTGATGGGCTTCAGGGGATAAGCAAAACTCTTTTCTTCAGGGTGAGCTGTTGATGCAGATGAACTGCTAGTTCAGTTGTCATGAATTATCTTTCTTTGACAAGCTGTGCTTACAAATGTTACTTGATGCAGGCTTGTTATGGTATCTAGATCATATGATTAACATTTACATTCATTTCAGTGAATTCCACTGTGCAAAAGTAATTGTCACAGTGGTTGGTTTATGTCGCATTAAACTTCAGATGTGTAAGAGTCCCCTGAAGGAGCATTTTTAGTATGATGTGATGTGTAAAGGAATTCCCTTTAGGCTCAGCTGAAGAACTGGGCTGCTTTACAGTGGTATTTGCCCTCTGCTCACATGGGTGTCTGCTTGTGCAGAAGGCCAAACAAGCCTGGCTATGATGTGCCATGTCAGCTGGAAGACCTCACAGTACACCCATGTAAGCCTTTCCTTGTATGCTAAAGGAGCAGCACTCATCCAGGGGTACCAGACTGCTCCCCATGATGAGCAGCTACTGCCTAGATGTGCAGAATAATGTGGGAAAGGGGATGCTCATCACCTTGCAGGCATGAGCTCCACAAGAATCATCTGTTTGACTTAACAGTGACATTTGTGAGAAAAAGGCTTTTGTCTGGGCCTTCCTGCAGAGGGGTCTGTGCTTGGGAGTTTCTCACCACAGCATGCTGAGAGCAGGGAATTTTTCACATTGGGTTCTTGTGGTTTCACACCAAGAGGTTTGAGCCTAACATGGTTCAGGAAAGAAGTTAGGATGGGAAACTGGTGGGTGGGTTTCATTAAATTAATTGGTGGTAAGACAGCCTTCTGCTCTGCAGCTCCCACCATCTGGAACAGCCTTTCTTTCTCTCTCTACCTCATTGACTCTCAATCTGATTTCAAATCTCAGCTGAAAACATCTCTCTTCTCCTGTGCCTTATACCCTGCAATTTCTCTTTCCTGTTATTATTTCTTATTTAACTCTAACGTGTTTTCAATTGGAGCATTAGAGTTACCATGCAGCATTAAGTGACACAGCGCTGATCTGCATTTGACCAAGCAGCAGCAGAAAACGTTTTCCCCTTAGAATGTTAATAGATTTAAATTACCCACATGCATGTCAATCATGTCATTTAAAGTGTACGTTTCAATTGTTGCTTTAATGAATGATTTTGTGAGAAGCTTTTATTACTTTTACTTCCAGTGTCTTCTGTCTTTCCTCAAGCAGTTGCCTTAAAGAAATTAGAAACTATTCTGAGTGTTAAAAAATCCAGGCACTATTGGATTTTTGTGTCTCTTGTTTATAACAGTGTACTTCTATTATGATGAAAAATATGGCTGTAGGCCACGCACATATCCCAAAATAGCATTAGTCTGAAGAATTCAGGTTTCTTGGGCTACAGATCTTGTAGGCTTCAGCACTCGCTGTAAAAGTAACCTTACAAAGAGGGCTGAGCAATGCATATGTGGATGATGATGAGCCTTATAACTACAGAGCTTTTCAACCAGAGCACATGGGAGTTGTGGGTGGAGAGAGGAGGGAAGCCCAGACAAGTATTCACATTGTGCCTCATAATAAATCAACTGTCCCACATTAAATCAAGGTGTATGTTGGAAGGCAACTCGTAACAGCCACTAAAACTGAAATGATATCATTTTGGTATTAAAAAAAGCAAGGGCCAAGATTACAGAACTTTTTTTTGCTATTCAGACAGGCCCAAATCATGAATGGTGGTCATCTGACCAAGTGACATCTCTCTGGCTGGGATTAGCTGCTACAGGCACATGACAGTCAGAGCTGCAAGTTTATAAGGGAAAAGTAATATTTTATTAGGGCGATAGCCATCACTGAGAAGAAAAAAAAGACTCTTAGCCTTTTAAGTGCATAAACCCTCCTTCTAGTCTAAAATCAAAGCTGTAAATGTCAGAGAGCAATAACCCATACTACCACCACTGTGCTTCTTTCTTGGGAAACTCATGGTCTCTTAAGAGACTATCACTATAGACGCCATGGTGTAGGGGTGGGTTCACTGTTTTTCCTTTTCCTTGTTAACAGCCTCCCTTCCCACAGTGTATGACAATCTTTTGTAACTGTAATTTTGTGGGTGACAGGGAGTATTCACACACACTGTGTATTTTAAATCTACCACACAGCTGAGTCATTCAACTTAATCTAAGGTCTTCTCCCTTGAAAGCAAAGACAAAATTTAATGACTTCTGTAATAACATCCCTGAAATTAAGACTTAGTTTAGAACAAAGTGTGTGTGCAAAGCCAGTTGGCTCCCTCATCTCCCAGAGATAGTGGTACCTTCTAGGTAGAAGGCCTTCCTTGAAAGTGTCAAGGTTTATGTGTTTATTACTAAATGGGCCTTGAACAGATGTTAGGACATTTTGTTATTTCTGTATAAAGTAGTCTTTGTGCAAGACCTGTGAACGCATTTCCTAATCTGGGATTGTCCCAAGCAGTTCAGGACATGTGGTAGGGTAATGTGCAGTGGACTGAAATCACTGATCATAAACCACCTTGAAAAGAAAAATATGTGTGTTTATTGCCAGAGATTACTCAGAGTAAAAAACCTGTTTTAAATCAAGAACTGGAGCCATTTCAATTCCTTAAACTAGCTTTGTTTTAGCCTGGAAGTTAGCACTGCTTTTAAATCTCCACATCAGATTTAGCCCTCTTTAAAAGTGAAGTGGCATAGTAATTGGAGTATAACATCATTTATTTACTTTTCGAACATCACTATTGACTCTATAGGATTATCCCTCCTATATTATATACTTACTTCCTCAACAAGTAATTAAAACATGCTAACAACGACTGGGGGCCAAATCCTACACATTTCCTGCTCTCTTTGAGATGATTCAAACAGGAATTGAGTGCTCTGCCTTGCTAAGCTTCAGGGTCCATTTGATGCAATTTTCTTCTCTACTCTTCTCTTGAACCTTTTATCTGCAGTATGTAAAAGAAAAAAACAATAAATAAATAAATAAAAATTGAAAAAAGGAGTTCAGCATCCAGATGATCACTTTTAAAGTGCATTCATCTTAGATGATAGCTATTCTTCAAAAAAATTGCTTTCTGAACTCTTGAATTATTTCTAAGCACATAATTTAGGTCCTTCTTAGAAGCAATTGGATTTCTGAGAATATTGTACGCCAATCTGTTAATTAGCCTCCTGATCATCCCTGGTCAAGGAAACGTTGCAAGTTGTATTTCATGGAGCATTATTTTAGCAATGTTTTGTCATGGTTGGTCATTTCCTAATACTTAGAAGTGCTTCAGTCAATAACTGTGGGGATATGTCTGCTGTAAAGAGACATCTGTTTACTCAATAGATCTTTTTATTTAATTTTTAATAGACCTTTTCTTATTTTGCATGACCATTTGTTGCTAATGTATTTATAACGATTACAGTAGCTGTAATTCATAACTAATGATTTTTTCTAGATCTATAAGTATTACTTATTAAAAGATAAAAAGTCAATACTTCTTGTAGCAGCCATTACAAGAAAAGTCAGCTATTACAAAATGAAATAAATACATTTCACACCTGTACTGCAACAGATCAAAAAGATGAATCTAAAGAAGCATTTTTTTTATACCAATGTATTTATATTATCTAGCTACTCAAATAATGGAGAATAGAATTTGACCCTTACTGTATTCTGTTTTGGCACAGTTAAATTTCTGCACTGAATATTAAAAAAACACTAGATTTTAATTGTTTAAAAAAAAATTCTATAAAAGTGAAGTTGATTTTATTGGTTTTATAAAACAGCTTGACACAGAAGAAGCTAGATTCTGCTGTCTGCTACCCTGATGTAGTGGTTAGAACAGTGGTCTATAGGAGGGTATGGTATGAATTTTGCTGTCAGTTACACATTTGTACATTTGGAGTAAGTCTAAGGAATTTAGTGCAATTTAAAACTGCAAATAAGTACAGGCTCAAAATCAATTTCTTCACTTACCTACCAAAACTGAGTTCAGGGTTCAACATACACAGCACTTTTTCTACCTAAAGAATTCATAGCACTTTAGAAAGCTGAATTAGTATTACTCTCACTTAAAAAGCTAAGCAACTGAGACAGACAAGTATGTTGGACAGAATCCATGGCAGATGGCTTGAAATTTAAGCTCCTGTTTTTCCAGATCCATGATTTGTCTCCTCATTCCCATATCTGAATTCTGAAAGAATATTGTGAAGATTAAGAAGAGATACCTATCTGTGAGTATGCTATCCTGCTTTTCTTAGCATGAGACTTTTTTCAATGACTTTTATAGAAAAGGAGAATAAATCTGTACCTAATTCATCCAAACAATCTTTTGGTTTTGTAGATACTACAGGATAAAGCCCTAGTAGTTTTTCCCAAGGTGCTGACCTCACAGCTGCTGGTTGGTCAGTGATGAACTACAGCCCAGGCTGGTAGTAGACTTAATTACCAGGCAGTTTGCAAGTGCATTTAATTTTGCCCTGAGTGAACAGGTACTCCTGAGCCCTATTCTGTCAGCAGAACCAGCTAGAAGGCAGGCAGCTTGGTGAAAGGAAGCCTGTTGGCTGGAAAGTCCAATGGGGGCTGCTTTGTCTTGCAATTCTTGCTCAGAATGTGGTCAGTTTTGCTTGAAAGTTGTCAGAAAAGGGCAGTCTCACAGTGGTTTCCAAACTGCTGTCAGTGAATGAGGCAAAGACCGGCCCTCTAAGCTACCAATCTATGTGGTCATTCTGAGTCTACCTATCAAGAAGTCAAACACTAGTAAGGTACAAAACACAGTTCTGCAAGATGAGCAGCGCTTGGAGATGAGCATTATAGTTTCATCTATCAGTACCAATACGTGTCAGCATGTAATAGTTTTTGTTTAAGTTAATTTCACTTGCTATTTTTTGGTATTATTTATTCCAGTGGGGTGCTAATTTGATTATTCCCGCATTAAAGAGGACAGGTGCAGGGATTATTCTGTTTTGTATTAAGCAAAGCTGTAGAAAAGAAGGCTGCGGGGTGACCTAATTGCAGTCTTTCAGTACCTAAAGGGAGCCTATAAACAGGAGCGGAATCAGCTCTTCAAAAGGGTGGATAACAGCAGGACAAGGGGAAATGGTTTTAAGTTGAAGGAGGGAAGATTTACGGTGGATGTCAGGGGGAAGTTCTTTACTACGAGAGTGGTGAGGTGCTGGAACAGGCTGCCCAAAGAGGTTGTGATGCCCCGTCCCTGGAGGTGTTCAAGGCCAGGTAGGATGGGGCCTTGGGCAGCCTGGTCTAGTATTAGACATAGAGGTTGGTGGCCCTGCATGCAGCAGGGGGGTTGGAGCTTGATGATGCTTGAGGTCCCTTCCAACCCAGGCCATTCTGTGATTCTGTGTGATTCTGTAATGGAAATTCAGCAGTTCCTGGCCACTGTTAGTTAAGCTGTAGAGCAACTACACAGGCATCTCCATAACAATGTCCAAGTCACCCTCAGACAACTTATATGCATCAGAAAATGCCTTTGTTCAAATCAACCTCATATACCAGCCTCAGTGAGCCTCATCTCCACTAAGTGTCCGTTGCCTGGCATCAACACACATGGTCAGATAGCTCTGCCCATCACAGATCATTATTAACAAATGTCTTTGTTAGCTGATTGGCCAAGACTATTTATAGAACAGAGCACCTCACTGCAAAGGAAATGTGTGAATTCTTACAGGTTCAGGAGGAGTTCTGCAACAGGTTCAAACGCACAGCAGTCTTGTTACATCCCACCATGACAAGTCTGCACTCAGTAGTTGACTATGCAGGAGAAGTAGACTTTACCTTCTGTATTATTTTCATACATAATAATGGGCAAACTAGGAAATATACCCTAAGGTCTAATTCACTTACATCTTAGAAAATTAAAAAAAAAAAAAAAAACAGATATATTTATGAAATTATACCAAAACAACTATTGAATTTGTTAATAATTACATTCTTAAAGATAGACAGCCATCATTCACTTGACCAATTGATTTAGCCATTCTTGCTGAATGTACTACCAATGTATGAAACAAGAGAAAACAAGACACTCAACATACCTGAGGACTGATTTAGGCAAAGAGAGGGGAGAGGGCTGGTAGGGCCAGGAGGAGTAACAGCAGAGGCAGGGGCAGCAAATATCCACAACTCTGCAAAAAAGGCCAAAAAATGAACTTTAACTGGGCTTTTTTATTAATTCAGCCATGCTCACACCCTTTTGCATTTTGTCCCCAATCTTTTTTCTGCAGTTGATTTGCCCTGACCTGAAGAAAACTGTGTGCAAACCTTTATAATAACTTCATGATTCCCTCACACTAGAAGTCAGGATAAGGATTAGCATCATTGGACATAGTGTTACTAAAGCCAAATGCAGCTCAGCTATTAGTTTCTTGCCAACATTAATCTTCTAATTGAAATTTTCGTGAAAAATTGCTAAGTCATTACAAGAGACACATATGATTGACTGAAACGTAGTCAGCCTATGGAAAAGCCCCAAACAGGTAAAAAGATTTCTTTGTCTTTGCTCAGCAGAAATGGGGAAGCAGAACATAGTTTCCTGAAGACAAGAAACCAGCTGTAGCTCTTGGAAATAATTGGCTAATCTTGTGAGAATGAAAAATGATTTCAGAACCAAAGCCATCCAACAAATATAAAATTGACATCTGAAGAGAGTGGCAGTTTCAAGGACGCAAAAGCAAACTCTGAGTGAATGAATAAACAACTCAGCTGTAAAACCACAGAAAGGAACGGCAAAGTAAAACTCCGGAACATATGATATGATCTTGCTTCTTGCCTTCAAATTTGATGTAGGCTAAAAAAAAAAATCACAATGGAACATGCAGCATGGGCTTTTGTTACTTTGCTAAGGAAGTTATTATCTGATGTGCATTCTATAGTAAGCCTAGGAAACTCAAAGTTGATTTCATTTAGTTATTGTTTGTTGTAAGGTTTATGAAATAACATAATTCATCTCTAGACAATAACTAATTATTACTGATTACCAAGAAATAAGTCAACAAAGATATTTTCCTGTTTACATTCCTATCAGACTGTATCAAGGCCATCTGTATTCTCAAGTCCTTCATCCCGAGGGATAAATAATTTGCGTTGTTCATGAGTATACACATGCAAACATGTCATTTGGATTTGATGTGCATTTACAAAGCCAGACCTGAAGAAATTAAATGGAAAACAAACATTAATATACAGGAAGAGAAGCTTCAACGTTAGTCACAGCAGATAGAAAAGCAAACACCCCTATGAAATGATTCTGCAGAACAGCTGTAGTGATTACATTGCATCAGAGTTTGTATTTGGGGACTGTTCTGGGTGTTATCATTTGCATTCGCTGCTGCTGTTCTTGCAGGTGCCCACCACAAGAATGTGTGTGCATGTGCATGTGTTTGTTATCGTAATAAATATTTTGCTAATAGCATTCACAAACTGCCCATGCTGCAGAATTCAGATTTAGATCTGAGAAGGGAATGACCAGCTACAGAAACGGGACGTTAAACATTTCAGAGGTTGCTTGTGCTTAAAGGCCTAAAGCTGATGAATAGGAATATACTTGCTTTCTGTGCCCCACATTTGTGTCAGTAAGCAGACTGGTCTCATTTCCACTTCTTTCAGACTCCATTTCTTCAACCAATGCTCCTTGTTGAACCTTTGGCCACAACTGGAAGGATTTTGTCCTTCCCAGCAGGCTGGGACTCTCAAACTCCGAGCTCATTTCCTCTCTGACGCTGTTTTCACATCCCGCCCTTGTGCCTTTGCTCACATATTGCTGGATTGATGGCAGCAGTGATGCGAATGCTTTCTCGTGCAGCTCTGGCTTTTTTTCTCCCTTTCCTTTCTGTAATTTTCCTGGCTTCAGAAATGGGTGGCTCAGGAAAAGGCAGGGCGTGCTGGGGGACAGATGCGTGGGAAGAGAGGTTTCCTAGTAGGGCTGCAGATCTGCCAGGGGATGAGGCTCAGCCCTCCCACCCAGGCAGGAGCTGCAGCATCCCACAGCACTCAGGGCTCTCCCTGCTTCCTCTTAACCTTCGGAAATGACATTCCCATCCTGCCTGTCAGCAGAGGGCCAAGTCTTGACTCTGCAAAAGACACAGCAAAATAACCTTCGAGTGCAGAACTATTCCCCTTGCAAGAGTCAGACATGTGAGAAGCCACTGAAGGTTACTGTGCTTTCCTTTCATTTATTTTTGCTCTGTCTGTGGCTTTACAGTGATCTTTTTTTTTTCTTTTTTCTTTTTTCTTTTTTTTTTTTTTTGTGGCTACATTAAGTGTTTCAGAGTCTCCTAGGGTAATGGGATCTGCCATCTTTTGTCACTACCCAGCACAAAACAGTGGCTAATAAACTGCTCTGACTGGACTGGAGTCTGTCTGTGCTCATGCCTTGGCATACGACAGCCCCCAGTGCCCATGGGGATGCAGTCACAACTCTGCAGGAGCTAGTTTTTATCTGCTGGACTTTAGTTTGATGACAGTGTTCATCTCTTAAATGAAATCACAGTGACTGTGAAGCTTAGAAAGGAAATGGCTAAATACGTCTTTTCACCACCACAGTGCCCAAAATATAAGAGCCATGCTTGAGTTGTGCCTTACGTGAGCTACATTATGTTAAAAACACACCTCATTCACATGGAGTGAAATACCCTTTTTAGTTGGTGAAGCAATACGGCTCGGTTGAGTAAAACCCCTAGGAGAGCTGGTGGGAGATTATGTGTCCTGAAGAAGTAACAGGCTTCCTTGTGGCAGCAAGAGCGAGTGTGCTGATCACTGCAGAGCCTTGATTAATGGAGTGATTAAAGCAGCGGAGGGTTAGTGCTCTGGCAGCTGGGGCATAGGAAATGGGCATGGAAACTACTGGGAGAGGGGAAATACACAGCTCCAGCATCACAGGGCGGACTTGCCCTAGCAAACACTTTGATGTTGGAGGTGGGGAAGGATGAAACACATCAGGCAAAAAGGAAAAAAAAAAACATCCCACCCTCCCGCCTCCCCTCTCAGCCTTATGCTTATAAGGGAAAGCCCCTGACTTTTGGCTCACTTAGCAGAAGGCAATAAAGCTTCCTATTACGAGGCTTTCTCTGATGTATTGTAACTGGTCTCAGGCTCCAGAAATCCGATCCCTTGGAACAAAACTTACAGTAGATGCTAATAGATTCTATAGCCCAGCAGTACTGCACAACGCCCTCCATGGGCCCAGGAAAACTTCTAATTTAGCCACATCCTTTATTCTTCATCTTTCCAACTCTCTGGCTCATTTCTTTTTCTTGGGTGATTCTACTTTTAAACAGAGATGAATCAAATTCAGGCTGTTTGTGCTAAGGAACGATTTCCCCCAAAGCTATAGGCTGAAAGCCAACTTATTTCTTTGGGTCTCTTGCAACGGCAACAAATCTACGTGTGGCTGTTTGAGAGGGTCCCATTAATGATAAGGATCATCTGCAGAGCTGGAACCTCCATCTGGAGTCAAAATTCCCAAGGCTCAAAGGGTTTAGATCAGATGTCTGGGAACAGAGCCCTTCTTCTTTGTCTTAGACATCTGATCTAAAACAACTTCAAACTTGCAACTTCTTTCAGATTAACCTCAGCTGTGAGAAGCCTGGGGATTCGCATTCTTGGCTTACCAGAGTGACTTGGCCATGCCTCACTTCATCACAATTGATTAGAAATACTTTATTTATTAACATTCAGCTCCCATCTAATGCATGAAGGTTAATAGCCAAGAATATCCTTCGAGAAGGTACCTTGTATTTAATAAACGAACACTAGGATGGGGCATGAAAAGGAGAATAAAATTCCTCATCAGTCCACTAGAGGGAAGCTGCCACCAGATGACAGCTGCAACCCTTCAGCCCAGCCCAGCCCCAGCGCTGCCCTTGACGTGACAAAGCGGCGTTAACGGGCTTTCTCTCCTCCTGTTACCCTCTGTGAGCTCTCATTTCTAATTTAATAACCACAGCAAAAACATCAAAATTCTATAACGGCTCTCCTAGAGAAAGACTGGGAAATTAGCACCCGAGAACAGTTTGCATCTGAAATTGCCAGACCTTTAAACAACAGATAAGTCGCCACTAAACAATGGAATTCGAATATATAACCTGCCTGAACAAGTTAAAGTCCCCTGATTTTATACCCTTGGTCTATTATTTAGTGGTATTGTGAGCTACGAACATTGATATGAATTGGATAGTTCATGTGCATTATGTGGAAAGCATCTACATTATATATAATGCATAAAGAAATCTACACAGCCTTCAGCATGCCAGCTGTTTCTGTTTATGACACTGAGTTATTCATGAAATCCAGGAAGGCATTTTGTAGTAAAATATGCTACCTGCTTGCCTTTAAACTGCTGGAGCTGTCTGTCCAGCTAGCTAAATAATTAAGGAAGCAACGTGAAATTAAATATCACATTTCAATCCACCTTCTCCCTTCATCATTTCTTTCTTGTAAGAGGAGCCAGGAAGTAGAGAAAAATATGACTCACAGGGGCTGTTTAGGTGTTGCTGTCGTACGTACAGAAGGTAAAGAGAATGATAATATGCCTTCCCTGTCTGTAATAGTGTTCACTGTAGCAAACCTTTCTGCTTGTTACAGTAGAGTAAATGGGGTGTTTAATTTGGAATTCAGTGTAGTCTGGAGTCAAGGTGCAGCAGTTTTATTACAGAATACGATTTTATTGGAGGCTGAAGATTTAAATTCCACCATACATAGATCTATAATGGAAGTTCTTTGCAGATACAAGCTACATACACACACAGAGTACCTGTATGTTAAACATACCCTCTGATTTTTCAGTCTGAAGGAAGCAGGGAATTATGGTATGTTTCTGCATTTTCTAGTGCACTGAAAACCCCTGTTAAAATACAGCCTCCTTTCCTCCAGCCATCAAGAAAAGAAAACACACGCATGCATTCAAAAGGAGCAAGTGCTATTTTTCATTTCCTCTTTAGATTTTTGACAGTACCCGCAATGTCTCTGGTTCATGACCCGCAGAAAGAAGCTTTTGGTTTTGGAAAATGCTTTCTTTGTTTATCTTTTTTTCCCAGCAAAGAGCAGTGCACCCTCCCAGTGCTCCCCCCAGAAAGGTGTTTAGATCATGCAATCACTTCTCCTTTATTTAGTCTAAATCTTAAGATGGAAGGCTTTCAATGGAGTGATTTTCTGGCGAGGCCATAATATGATGTATATTTTTGGAAATCAAATTATTTAGAATTATGACCGTGTCATCAAAATAAGCCATTCTGAAATGCACTACTAGCTCTCCAAACAGATTGTGTGGGAAAAATTGGATAACACTTGGCTCGAGCGCTTAAAAGTCAGTAAAACCAAAACACCAGGGAGCGTTTCATTTCATTTTTGTCCAAATACAAATCCATCTCCACGCGCAGGGACTGCTGGGGGTCCCTCCGTGGGGCTGCCCAGCCCCACAGCCATCCCCACACCACGCCAGCCGGCAGGTGGTGCCCGCAGTTTGAGGACATCTGTCTGCTCCCTTCCTTCCCCAAGACTTGGAGATAAATAACATCCGAGCTGGAGTCCTGGCTCAGACAGGATATTTAACACCCGCAGATCAAAAATGTAAAGCTTTTACCTTCCCGGTACAATAAACTCAGCTTTAAGAGCCTTGTTATTCCTAGATTTAATAGCTCAGCCTTTTTTT
Organism: Pavo muticus; assembly: GCA_016647715.1. NCBI lineage: Eukaryota > Metazoa > Chordata > Aves > Galliformes > Phasianidae > Pavo > Pavo muticus. The sequence goes on from JACDJE010000083.1 coordinate 210,730, forward strand.
TTCTTTTTCTTTTTTTTTTTTTTTTTTTTTCTATTTACAACCCCTGCAAACCAAAGAAAGAAAATAGTATTGTTGTGCAGACCATAAATACTGTTGCTGCGGATCTATTTCATACCGGGAGAAACTACATGTAGGTTCTCAACCGGAGGCATATTTTTGTATCATCCATGTTTACCAGCACACTGTGAAGCTGCTGTCACTGACATAGCACAGTAGCCGTGTACCTGAATAAAAGGAAATAATTTCCTCACAGGCAAAAGAGGATGCTCATCCTGCTGTGGGTGATCACAGCAATTTCCATTTAGTTAGTGTTTCCCCAACCATCCTTTGCGGTGCTCTTTGATATCATGCTAGCAGTAGCCCAAGGTCACTGCCTGCCTGAGCTGCTGTTTTGCCAGCAGTGTTTTTACACCGAACCGTGGGATGAACTGTTTGTATCAAACTGTTACCAAAAAAAAAAATGAGGCTGAACGCGTCTCATATGAAAGAAAGATACTGACAGTCCAAGTATTGACTCCTTTATTCGTATGTGCACATAGCTTGAGAGTGAGCTAACACCTAGATCTTGCCAATGACCTCAACCTTGATCTGGAGGGACCATTTATTCACCAGCAAAACATTCATTCTCTGTGCAAACTGGTCCTGGGACTGCGGCCTCCGTGACATTTGGTCCTCTATTAATAAACACACTGGACACAAAATTACTGTGATTTTGTCCTCTCACCATTTGGGGCTGTATGTCATGCGCACAGCACCATGGCTACTCCTAAGGAACTCTAAATTAGAAATCATCATTCAGTGGCTTTGCAGATCCCACAAAGGAATTATGGGCAGTCCCGAGGCGAGCAAGGGCTGGGAAAGCATAAGAGACCGGCACAAAGGTGAGCACAACAAGAGGAGCTGGCCTTCTTCGAGCTGGGGTAAGGGCATGTCCACACGAGGAGCATATTACAGGTCCCTTCTCCTCTCAGCTGAGGAACCACCATTTTGCAGTTGTCCCAGTGATAAAATGGTGGTTCAGACGGGCACCCACCCGCCTCAGCACCAGCGCTCCTCAGCAGCCTAGCTCTTTTTCTAATTATTATGAAGTGGCAATAGATTTTAGATTAGGAATGAGACAGGAAATGAGAGGAAAATCCTGTGTGCATCTGGCAAACACGCAGGGTAAAAATTAACCTTGACGCTCTAAGCGAACAGCACATACATGCATGTGACAGCAGTCTCCATTTGAATTGTGTAATCACCGTAAGGTGTACTTCCATCTTAACCATCTGATTTTGAAACCTAACACAAAATGTACCACGGTGATGCTGTGGAAGCCAATGAAGTATTTTTAAAAATAAAACCATATAGCAGAAATAATTGCCTCCAACTTGGAGCAGGAATTAGCCTGCCACTGCAGATGATGAGCCTTGCTTTATAAGAAGGGGGCTTATAATACGATGATGTGGCAATTTGGAGGGATGGTTATTTTCATTTTAACAGGCCTTTGCTTGGTATATGTCCCCTTGGGGATGTAATGAAGGTTAACAACTTACATGTGGGGAGAAAGGATTTTAGTGATTAGGGAAATTGCCGGCTCCAGTTTGTGTGAGCGTGCATGTGGCAGAGACAGAGCGTGCCTCCCCCCCATTTGCAACACTGCTGCACAAAATGTGTGTAAATGAAACATTTCTGGGAAAGCTTGTATGTAATAGAGAACACAGTCCACCAGGGGCTGAGCTGAAATGGTGCATACCAGGCTCTGGACCTGAGCTGGTGCCACATCAGGTGTCACAAGGGAGACAGAGATTTAGCCTCTACAGGAGCATAAGCATCTTAGCAAAATTCTTGCTTTAACAAAATAATGCAGATCACATACTGGGCTCAGGCAGTCAGACTGGCAGATCCAAGAGGCAGAATAGATCATCGTTTTTGTCTCTAATGCAGCAGTGTTTTTCTACCAAATTTAATATGTACTCCACGCAATCTACATTCAAAACTCAGAAGACTTCAGCTGATTTTTTCTCTGCAATGTTTCACTTTATAAGATTTGTTATTAAATTACTTTAAAATTGATTTGGTTTTAAGCAGCAAATCAGAGTCCTGCTTTCAACCAAAACCAGCTGTCTACTTGCATTTCTGTGCATTCTTGACCCAGTGCGACAATTACCAGGGGAAAAACATCCCTTTACAATATTGAGTGCAGTCCTGCGCCTGGACATTCAACAATATTCATTGGCCCATATAACTTAAACAAGAGCAGTTTGTTAGCCTAATAAATTCAAGATTTGGGCCGAGAAATAAAGGTGCTGTCAATAACCCTTTAGTCAGATAATAGAAAGGGGATTATGTGATTATTCTGTCAAAAAATTAGGTTTTGTGCTTTTAATTGGCATCATATCCTGTCATGAGTCTGTAGGGTTTAAATCATAGTCCACCATGTCTGAGTGAGAAGGAAACCTAATAGTAAATCCTTTCATCCCAGAGCCTGTAGGGTTTTTATGTGAAGTCCTAATTTCTGCTAAAATACTTCCAAAGAAAGACAACAGGAAACAGTAAACATGGCAACACCACAAAAATACTTTTCCGATGCACTATTTCTGTCAGCATTCAAAGAATAAGTTGTACGGGCTGGAAAGGAAACTGCTGTATCATTAAAACCCAAGCAGGCTCAAACAGCCGCCCTTTTGTAAAATTGCCCCCCTCCCCTCCATCTCTCGTAAATCTTGTTTCAAACTAGGCTAAAGCCATGGATTGACTTTGCCTCTTGCAGTAATGGCTTGAAACTGTTGTGCATCACAGTTCTGCGTTCAAAGGGGATCAAGAGTATTTAACAACAACTTCTGGTACAGGATGCAATTATAACTGACAGCCAGATGTCTGCCCTGGTCTGGTACAGCAAGCCAAGGAGAGATTGCAAATGGTCCTGAGACCTTTGGATCTAAACAGTGCGGCCGAGTGAGTGATACACAGATAAACAACCATACCACAAATCACTGACACCAACCAAGGGGTTGCTGGTACTGATAAAGATTTTAAATGTCAAGCAGCAGCTGACCCTTCCACCCTCCCATCTCTGATTTTTTTACTGGCCACAAACAAAGCCCGTTAGTGGAAAAGTCTGTTTATATATCCACTGCCAGAAGTCCATCTTGCATGGACTTTGTTTAGTTTACAAAAGTTAACTGGGCTGCAGTGAAAGATATTTGATATTTTGATTAAATGAAATGTCTGAAACATTTTTAGCAAACCTTGTAGTACAGGGTGTTCCCCCAGGTGTATCACCTACCAAAAACATTTAGGAATAGACTAACAATAGAAATGGACCTTTTTTCTCCATGGTTTGATTCGATTATTGTACGTATGAGGCATTGCTCTCATGTAAAAATAGGTTTCTGACTGAATGATGAGCAATTTTTATAGATTTCCCTCTCTTCACAAAGCATCCTATCTTATGTGTACACACACCTACTGGCTTACTGAGCACAGGCTTACATGGGAATACTCTGAAAAATATACCAAGCTTTTGGGAAATCATCAGAAACCACTCATCCTCATATCCTTTACTAATGTGCACTGTGAGACCAACCAACTCAAAGGCTTTAGAAGGAGCTGGAAAGTTTTATTGGTTTTCTGTTGGCAGCGGATCAGGCCCTATCTGACTCCTGTGACATTTTTAAAAGGATCAGTGTTAGCCTACAGGGAAATGGCTGAAGTGTTTGGTCAGTAACAATTTGAAACAGTAAAGACATGGAAAAAATGTGAACAAAATGTAGGCTAATTTTTCAAAGTCTTTTAAACTAAGCATTGTATTTGATTTGCCTTTCTATCACCTATTTTTCCTGTGATACTGTCTTTTAAAATATCTTACTGATAACAATTTTATCTGCTTTGAATTACTTTGTGTTCTGAAACCGGATTTTGTTGAATTTAAAACAAAACAAGCAAACAAAGAAACAAAACTCCAACCAACAACAACAAAAGAGGATGTCTAGGAGACATCTTTTTCTTAAGTCTTAAGTGAGAAAATTCACTGCATCACTTTATCACAGGTCTTCAGCATGTCACAAAGGCAGGTCTATGCAATCTCATTAAAATGAAAGATAAGGGATTCCATAATATACGTCATCAGCAATAGGAAAATTCCAATTTTGAAAGAGGACCCCATTCCAAATATCAGGCTTGAAGGATTTTGTTTCTTGAAACTTTTTTCATGTTGGTTCAATGTCACTGTGATAAAAAGGATGTCACTTTAAACACAGCAACCTGATGTGCAAAGCTGTCCACCGAATGAATGGTCAAAACTTTTTTTTTTTTGCAGCTGATTCAACTCATCTAAAACTGACCAAATCCTTGCCTGCTGCTTGAGCCAAACCTACTTTGTGGAGAGGTGAAGGACGACTGTAAACCTTTGTCACCTTCATTCTGTCGCTGGCTTTTAACTCCTCCTGCTTTACCCCCATTCCTACCTCAGGCACTGCCTGTTTTGTCATCACCATGCGGATCTCTAATGCACTTGACCCATACAACACATATAGCTGTGAACTTCTCAAAAATATTGTACTTACTGCTATGGTATGAGAGACTTGGGCTAAGGTGTGAACAAACAGTGCGACAGGTTTTGCTGAAGTTTCTGTAAAGGTGGAGATACACCTTGACTATATTCATTCAGCAAAACAATTTTCCCTGAGAAAGAGCCTCTGGAGCAAAGCCATGCTATGTGCTGCTAGTTCAGGTGCTGCTGCAGCATGCTGCAGGCTTTGGTGCAGATGTGCCCTAGCAGACCTTCATGCTAAGAGAAAAGGCCCTCAGCTCATGCTGCGCAGCAACATCAGGCTGCATTAGTAGCGAGAAAGAACTGCAAACTGAACATTTTTTAAGTGTGAATGAAGATAAAGGCCCCAGATAGTATGGTGTGAAAAGAAAGACTGTCAGGTTTGAATCTTCTGTAAAAAGACAGATCACACTGCGGGAGGGAACTGGGGCCAAGTGATGGCCATGCTTTGGCCGGCATTGGTGTCTCGGGAGTAATTCATGAGCAGCTCAAGAAAGCCTCTGGAGTCTTTTTTAAATCAAACTAGCACACAAACACGTGCTGAGTTTTAAGCATTCCTGCTGCTTCTTCAAGTTTGTCATTTTAATAAGCTTTGAATGGTCACATAGCCCAAATCCATTTGATGTGGTGAATTTTGTTTGTAATAGTTTTTAAAGCTAATGATCACTGCATAATATTATGTATGGGACTCTTCTTGGGGGCAGCCTTTGTATACATGAGAAACTTTTAAACAGCTATTGCAGAGTAACATATTCCTTGCTACAGTACTTCTAAATGGCATTTTAAGATCCTGGTAGTTCTCATCGATATGGGAGATATAAATATCTCCTCACGCTTGCCTCAGAGTATGCCAGGAAAGCAGTGCACACCGGAGGTCAAGGGGAAGAAGAAAGCCTGCAAGCGATAGCAGGCCTCTCTCTGCCCTGCCTACCACCCCAAGAGCAGGGCTGGGAGTGGGAAAAGGAAAGAGGGAGATGTAGTGTGGTCTGAGACCAGGATGGGCTGCCAGCAGTCATCATCATGCTTCCCCAAAGGCAGAATCTTGGTCAGTAACGATTATGCTTGGCATTGCTCCTGTTCCCAGCTACCCAGGGAATTGCAGAGCTGCTTCTCCAGCAAAGAGCCAAAGGGAAGGCTGGGCCTCATGCACCAAAAGCACAGGACAGGAGCAGTGTACTACACATCAGAACAGTCTCTAGTCCATAAATTATCATCAGGTTGAATACAGCAGTCTAGTAAGGGTTACCCGTAGAAGATGGGAGGTTCTCCAGTTGGGTTTACTGCTTGTAATTACTACGGCTAAGAACTGTGCCTCTGTAGTTATATTGAGCTGGATGTTTCAAAGCCATCATGTTAGACTGTTTCTGTATTACTATGGTCACTGTTTATAAAGTTGTCTCCATGAGTTACCAGGAAACAGACACTAAAGAAATGTTAATGTTTTCTTGAGAACTGGTAACGATATATATATATACATAAACATGTAGCACAAGTAAAGGAAAAGACAAATGGGACTAAGCCAAAATAATAAAAAATGAAATGACTGCATAACAACCTCTCAGCTTAAGAACTTAAACTACATTGCATTATAAATGATAACTATGCTCCTAAGCAAGGAAGAAAACCTCAAGCTCCATCTTGAGAACCATAAATGCTATCTCTTTCTGGTCTCAGCCATAAAAACCATGGTCTGGAACTACTGCTTAGTCCCTGGGAAGGGTCTCTGGACATTCAAAATTACCTCACTCATCAGAGGAATTTGGGAGCCAGCTTGTGCTTCGGATTAGAGTTCAGAAAGAAAACCCAAGGACATGGGTCGTATTGAGTTAGATAGGAGTTACACTGATTGAATAATCTATAGCTGCAGAAACTACAGCTATTTTTCTTATTTCACTTATCTGACTTTCTTCTCAGGAAGGCTTTTATGGGGTACATCTATCAGCTTGGACACAGAGGCACAATGCTCATTGGCGTATGCCCATTAAACTGTAATAAAACTACAATGCAGTTAGCATTTCAACTGTCTTATTTTTATATACTTTAAGTTCATATCATTATTTTCATGTACCTTTGTCCTCCTATACATCTGCAGTATACTAATCTCTCTAGCAGACAACTACATAGGAAAGTTTAGAGTTTTGATAGAAGAGTGCGTTTTTTGTAATTAGATGTCCAGCTATTCCAGCTTTGCAACCTAGCAATGTACCATCTAGAATTTAGGCATTTTGATAAAGGATGGGACGGATTATTTAAGCTTAGCTGTAATTTCCTCTCTTACCTCAATGGGAGAGAGTCTTGCAAGACCCCATTGCCCACGCACTGGGCACTCACCTGGGAGGTGGCAGATGTAGGCTCCAGTCTGAACCTACAGAGAAGGGTTTGGCTTATGGTCCCTTGAATATCAGGGGAGCATAATGATATCTAAACTATATGTACCAGGCCTTCCTTTGCAAGTTATAGTAATCAAGTCCCTGGGAATATTTTTGTTGCTTTGAGGGACCCATATTTTTTGTCACTTTTGCAATTGATTTGCAAAATGGCAGTTTTCAACAAATATATTCCCAAACAAAAAAAATAAAAACAACTAGCAGCCCTGAAAAAATACTTACCGCCTGTTTTGCCAGTAGTTTTCAGAAAGCAAATTGAAGTCCTGATTGAAGTTCATTTGGTAGATTTCAGAAGGGAGCGTACTTGACTTTGTAGGTTCATCATCATCATGGAGATCACACCGTCCCCAGTCATGCTGCTCCCTTCGGTTATTCTACCCAGGCTGTTTGCTTTCAGCCAGGATGCTGCTGCCTGCCCTGCTCACCTCACCCATCTGCCCGCCCAGGCCTGGCTGCTGAATCCTGCTCTCCACGATGGTGGGAGCAGCGTGCTAGCTTTCTCAGGCTGGTTAAGAAGAAAACTCAGTCACCTAGGAAAGGGTTAAATTAGTTAGCTGCATCATTGATTAAACAATCTGCAGCACGTTTACGTATTTATATTCAAGGAGTTTCTCAGTTTTCTCTTTCTCTCCAAAGAACAATTGCAAACGCTGCTCTTCCAAGGTTAACAACTTCCGGCCCATCGCCTCTTTCACCACATCATTTCATCCCACAGCTTTCTGATTTGATGGCTCTTAAAGGTTTAGAAAGTTTAAATCGACCTTGACCTGCAAAGATATGATTTACAGTAGGTGATATTATTCTGGAAAAACAGAACTTCTGTCTTGAAGCAATGCTGCATCAAAAGATTTACATTACTTCTCCCAGGTCAGGTCCCGGTGTATTTGCTGACACTGTAGACTATTTTAATTCCTCCCCCATTGCTTTTGGAGGCACTCTTTCAAGAGCGAGGCAGAATCACGATATGAATAAATACATCAGAATGTGGTCAACCTTCACACTGTCACGATTGTGAAGGTAAATTCTCTGATCACTTTGTCTTCAGGTCTGTTTGTAAAGTCCCAGTGAATTCCTCAAACACATTTTCAAAACACACAGACGGTACCTGTGTTCTTTTTAAAAATCCCTATTGGCAGTACCACGAGTTACCTCCGAATATGCAACATCTGTTTGTGCTGGAAGGAAAAGGTCCTCGTGCTACCTTAGAAATGTGGGAATACATTCTGGCGGCAGCTTCTGCGGGGCGGGTTTGAATCAAGGGGCATTAACCAATTCATCTGGAATGATGGAAGAATGCCTTTCTGGTGTCCCTGCAAAGCCTGATAGTTTGGAGCAATATGTGTTAAAGAGAGCAGACTGGCACTGGAGTGTTCCTGGTATCATTGCTCCCTTTTATCTTTTTCTGGCATGCTCCTTAGGAAACAGCAGAGAAAGAAAAATATGAAATTGAACACAGCAAATTTAATTATAAGACAAAGCCACCCACCTTGCTTTCAGGGTCAGGAAATATAATCGGCTCCTTTTGACGCAAGAATGACTTTAACAACATATGTTAAATGAACAATTATTTAAAATAAAAGGAAATGACCTTAAAAACAGCTGCAGTATCTCAGGCTGTAGCGCAGACAGCAGTGCAGAAAAACAGCCCGCTGTGGAACGAGGGCACATGCACCATTGAGCGTGCTCCTGCAATGTGCCTTTCCAAAGACAAAGAGAAAAGACTGCAAGATGTCTTGCTGGTATTTGATCTCACCAGCCTTTTTTATTTTTGTTTGCTATGTTTGGCGTTTCTTCTTTTTTTTGTTGGGGGGGGAGACCAAATCTTAATGCCTAAAGCCGCTGTTTACTGCACAATGGCACTGTGACATTGGATTTTTTCCAGCAAATTGTATTTTAATGAACGTTGCAAGCAGCAGAAACACCAGAGCAAGCACGTTGGCACTAAGTGCATACCTAAGGAGAATAAAAAGAAAAGAGCTTTTTGCAACAGAATCAACCCTTTTCTCCGAAGCCGCCCGCAGTCACATGACGGTGCACGCAGCGCTCAGGGCAGCGCACAACTGCCTGATATGGGAACGAAATTAAGCAGGTCTGCCTCCGCCCCGCGCCAGCTCGCAGCCTGTCGACGCGCTGCCTGTCCGTATCCCTCGCAGCGCATCTGTAGAGCTATTAAATTGGATAATCCCTCTGGCCTTTGATACATTTCTGGACATGATTATTTCATTACTCGCAGTATATCAGTAGGATCATAATAAAAAGGACTTCTGACAACCTGCCAAGAGTTTTGTGGCCTTGTAAACACAAAAGTGCTCTAATAAAATTTTATTAAGTGTTAAAAAGTCATAAAAAGTGAAATAACATAAACTACAAAATTTACTGTCCTCAGCAAATGCTGAAAATATCGTCCATAGTAAAATTAAATTAGCATGTAATAGACAGAGAAGCAGAGTGGAGTGGGTTTAAAAGAGGATCCAGGAAGGGGGAAAAAAAAGATAGGGAAAAAAAAAAAAGAAAAGGATTACACTTGAGCTAAACCCGGGTCCCGGCGCCGGCTGACGGGGATCCCCGCGGGCGGGGCGCGGGCCGGGCGCCAGGCGGCGCT